>JABUQX010071289.1:105000-107892 GCA_015478945.1 Trachelipus rathkii | reverse complement strand
AACCGCGGCGGAATCCGAAGTCAAAGTGCGTAAAAAAACGATCCCTTACAGGGATCGTTTTTCGACTCAGATTCGATTTCCTTCGGAAATCGAATCTTCGAAATAATATTAATAATAATAATATGTATGTGTATGCGCACGCGCGCTCGTTCTGTGTCTGTCGGTCAAACAGACCTTCGGTCTCTTTGACCTCCAAATGGTCGGTCGCCCAAACGCTCGTTAGGCCTAAACTCACCCATGCTGATCACGCCACAAGGGCGTAAGCGCAATATCGGTGTCCACCCTCGGGGGTGACCACCCTCTATATACATCCTACAGACTTGAAATTTACACGGATTCGTCCTTATCCCATACATACATTATATTCCAAGTTTCAGACCTATATCTCTTATACTTTTTGAGAAAAAGCTGTAGGCGGTCAAACTGCTCGAATACTACTTATATATATATATATATATATAATATATATATATATATATATAATTATACTATATATATATATTATATATATATTTGATATATCATAATATAATATAAATATATTTATTTTTTTCATTTATTTTATATTATATATATTATATATATATATAATATCATATATATAATATATATTATACTATCCTTAAGGATTCAAATCACAAATTAAAAGCTACTTATAATTTCATTTATTTTATTTAGTTTTAATTTTCCTTTTTCAACATTTTTTTTCCTTCATGAAAATCAAGAAGCGGAAAAATATATTTTCCTCAAAAAATATTTTTAATGACAAATTTTTGACAGAAATTCTTTCCTCAAAATTTTAATATTCTCTTCGCTCTCTGGATTTCATGGTCCTCTAGGCGTGTTCCGTAACGTACATAAGGATGTAGCACATACACACCACACACACACACACACACACACACACCACACACACACACAGGTATATCATATATTATATAATATATATATATAATATATATTATATATAATATATATTATATATATATATATATAATATATATATAATATATATATATATATACTATATATATTATCACTAAAAACGTATTCGAAATATTGGAAGTTACAACGTCTCGTTCCCTTAATCTTGGACCCTCATTCAAATCCTTAGTATCTAAATGAAGAAAAGTATCTTAGTGGAAACGTGCTTCTAGTAAGATAAAGAGTGTTTATGATATATATATATAATATATATATATATATATATTATATATATATAATATATATATTATATATATATATATATATATATATATATATTATATATAGTATAATACTATATACATATATATATTATATATATATATATATCAGAAGCGACTGCGTGGGGGAACAAATTAGGCATTTAAACGACGGTTTTAAAGAAAAAAGTCTCTAAAATTTATACATTTTATGAAACATTGTCTTGTCCATCCAACTTTCAGCACGTGTCATTATATATATATATATATATATACTATATATAATTATATATATATATTATATGAATATATATATATATATAATATATAATATATATATATATATACTATATATTATTATAATATATAATATAGATATAATATATATCATATAGATAATATAATATATATTATATATATATAATATATGGCTATTCGTGGATCCTTTCACCGAAAAGGTATATTTATTAAAATTTTGCTTTTTCCAACTTCGAGGTATTTTTTTTAAACCAATAACCAGTTAAAGATTAAAGTGCCAAGTTATTTTTTTAACCAATAAGCATAGAAAACCATAAAGATTAGTTGCCAAGTATTTTTAACCAATAAGCACTAGAGATTAAAGTTTCCAAGTGATAAGCTTTAAACTATCTTTACCTAACGGAACTTAAATAACCATTACTTACTTACTTACTTACTTACTTACTTACTTACTTACTTACTTACTTTACTAACTTATTAATTTATTATTACTTAACCTAAACTAACCTTAGTTGAATATTATAATATTATACTATTTTCTTTGCAGTAAAATGTAAACTTTGCTTTCCCTTCTCCATTGAAATTTTATCCCCTTTTCCTATTTACAGGAGACAGATCGCAAAGTATATCTCATATATACATAAGTAATATATATATATAATATATATATATATATAATATATATATATATATATATATATATATATATATATAATATCATATATAATATATAGTATATATAATATATATAGGTCCTTATCTGTTTTACGACTCCGTCAGTTTTAATTTTTTTTTTTGTTTTTTTTTAATATATTGCTACTATATGATACCAACAATGAATTTCAGTGGTAACGGACATGATTCAAAAGTTCGAAGTATTTTTAAATAATTTTTAAAAATCACATTTATGTTAAATATTTTTTCAAAAATGAAATATCTCAAAAAGTACTACACTACAGAAAAACCAATTACATATTTGAATCAGCGTATGCCTATTATAAAAATGTAAAAAAAAAAAAAAAAAAAAAAATAGGCCTATATATATATTTTTCGGTATATGAAATATCCGAAGTACGACACTTAAAAAAAAAACCAATTAAAAATTTAGAATCAACAATAAAAAGCTTATAAAAAAAATGAAAAAAAAAAAAATAAAAAAAAAAAACTGCAAAAAAAAAAAAAAAAAAAATTTAGGGGGCTCGAGCCGACGGGGGACAGAAGGGGACGTTTTCCATACCCATAGGGGAGGGGCGGAGGAACCCCCGCGACACCCAAAATACCAAAGAGCGGGGCGTTCCGGAGACCCTCCCCGGAGGGGCGGAAAATAGCCTAACCCCGTAGTTCCCCAGAAGGCCGAGAGACCCCGACCGACTTCTGCCATCTTTGCGGTTTACCCTTGGCGGTATTCCTTAGTAAAAAAAAAAAAAAAAAAAAAAAAATTAAAAACTGA
>JABUQX010071289.1:72500-95000 GCA_015478945.1 Trachelipus rathkii | reverse complement strand
ACAAAACAAAAAATTTTATATTAATATATATATTATATAATATATATATATATATATATATATTTATATATATATATATATATATATATATATATATATATATATATATATAATTATATATATATATATATTATATATATATATATATATATATATATATATATATATATATACCTCTCATATATAGGCCTCATATATATATATATACTATATATATAATATATATATATAATATATATATATATATAGATATAGCATATAATATAATATATATATATATATATATTCATATATATATATATCATATATATATATGTGTGTGTTGTGTGTGTGCTGTGTGTGTGTGTGTGTGTGCGTGTGCTTGTGCGTGGTGCTAGAAAAGTTACTTTATAGACATATTACTATATAATATATATATATATATATATTATATATAATATATAATATAATATACGTAAAGTCAAAATATATATACTATATGATACCATATATCTACTATATATATATAATATATATTATAATATATTAGTATATATTATATATATATATATATATACTATAATATTATATTATATATATAATTATTATATAGTTAAGTTTTAAGCTTAAGACCCACCTTACGTTATGTACTTATTGTATGAAACTCGGACTATTTTTTGGGAGGATTATTAGAAATTACAAAAAAAAAAAAAAAAAAAAAAAAAATGAATTTTTTTTTGGAATTTTTTTTTTTTTATTTTAAGATATTTAAATTTTATTTAAATTTATAATCTATACTAAAATTTAATATAACAATTTTTTTCCTATTTCTTAAACCCCGGACGTTTAATTCAGGAAAAGTAACTAACGCCCAAAAACACTTGACACTTCCTATCACTAAACAAGGGATATTTTTGACAACAAATTACATGATACTTTTCATCACAAGACACGTGTTTCTTCTCATGGCAAAACAGATGATACTTTTTTCATCACAAAGCAAAACACGTGATACTTTTCATCACAAAACAAAACAACCATGACACTTCTCCTCCAACCCCATCGTGACATGTTTATCACAAAATAAAACATATGATCCTTTTCATCACTACTCATCATTTTGAACTTTTATACAATTGAGACGCTTTTTTTCCTTAATTGTAAGTTCCAATTTCTCTGTCTTAACCCTTTCTCAAAAAATATTTAAATCTAGAGAATTTTTCTCCAGGAATACAACCGACAACATCCTCCACACGCAATTATGATAATTTACCACCTATCACACATGTAAGCGTACAAAACAAAAGAAACATAATGAAGTAGATATAAACTTTCGAGATTCACGACGCTGACCTCATCAGCATAAAATGAATTCCATTTCAAATATTTTGTAGTCAATAAAACTTTAATTTAATTGTTAAATTTAACAAACCGGTAATGCAAAAAATACACATATTATATGAAGATTGATATTTACTTGGACTTTTTTATAAATAATAATAATAATAATAATAATAATAATATGATAAATTAACATAATAATAATATATCAATAATAAATATAAGTAATAAATAAATATAAATATCAATAAATAATTAATAACTAATAATAATTGATAAATAATAATAATATAAATAATAATATAAATATAATTAATAATAATAATAATAATAATAATAATAATAATAATAATCTATAATAATAATATATCAAGATAATATTAATAATAATAATAATAATACATAATTAATAATCAATAAAAATAATAAAATAATAATGCAATATGATATAATATAATAATAACTAATAATAATTATAATAATCTTAATCATCATTCACCACTACTGACCCATCATAAAGTTTCAACAATATTCACAAATAACAACTCTCAATAATATTTATACTTTCGTGGTCGTCCCCTTGCTTCCATAATCTTGTATAACTATATCATAACTATAGCTATAACTATTTTACCACCCTATACTACTGATATATATTACTATACTTTCGTTAGATGTGTACGTAAGCAATATTATATATATATATATACTACCCAATACTAATATATATATTACGTATAACTGGAAGTTGTAAACTGTAGAAAAATATAGAAGTAACATAAGGACCATAAGTGTTTTCTCGCTGGTTATAGCTTTCTTGAAGAAAAAGCAAAGAAATAGGGCCTTAAAGGCTTGGGTCTTCTATTGATTCTTCTAATCATACTATATAGATAATCGTATATTATATATATATATATTAAGCTATACTATATTACTACTCTCACTAATAGGTATATAACTATATCTAACTATTATAACTATTAAATGATCAATATACATTTCAAATAAGTATAAAAATATCAAGATATAACATAGGCTATATTTATCAATATATATTAACTTATATATCATACCTATATATCCATATAGATATATTATCCGTCACACCCATCGCCTATCCTCAACAAGGATACGGCTGCGACCGCGCTGTATGCACTCGTCTTACATCGACTTCAAACCTTCCGACTGACGAGATGCCTCGTCTGCCCCGATGACTGTTACCGTGCAATTCACGCCGACTTATTGTCTTCCAATACAGACACTCTCTTAGCTCCACAGCTACGCGCCTCACTTGTTGGCCCGACAGATCAGACTCGTCCCCGCGAGTGCTAACCCAGGTCGAACATGCCTTGTTTGACACGACCCTCCATGTCGCGCACATTAGTGTAGTCATCAAGTCACGGTCTACATTTTATCAGTACTCGCGCACCTAGGATTACTATAATCGTCACGGTCTCGCAATCAAGCAAATGATCAGTGCACAACCCGTATCAAAATCACGATTGCTTCCTGGCAGCTACAAGCGAGACGCGTACTAAGATTACCAGTAGACAGTGCAAAAGCCCTCTCCTCTCTCCAGACCCCGCTCTAGTTTACCACTAGAACGGGAGAGGCTGATCGCCCTTGCCACACTTATGATTTCCCTCTCGGACTGAACTAAACCACGCGGCATTGCCACCCGAGTACTCGACTATAACTGGTAAGGTAATTGCGTTGTGCGGTACCTTCTACAGAAACGCGTGACATGCTTGGCTTCATCATCACTGCTTTTTGTTTTTCATGCAGTTCCGCTGCAGCTTGAAACCTGCCGAGACCCACCACTGACGCCTGAATTCAGATCCTAAGCGCTATCTGCTAACGACGTTTTGTTTGTAGAGCTAATGTATGCCATCGCTTCACCAACATTTTATCCTCTAAGCCTGATCTATTATTCTCCCATGAGCACGACTCCACGCTCCGACTCCCCTGCGGCGCGCATAAGTAGCATACTCGCTCCGCCCGCACCTGCATCTACACTCGTCAGACGTTCTGTCACTTGTTGACTTTCACCTCGGTGGCTAGTCTTGCCCGCCCTCATATACCATCCTCCAGTACGTCAGGTTCAAGATATATCACCTACGCAATTATGGCCTATGCTACACTTCCCTACTCCCCCAGAATGGATTCCATTATCCATCAGCGCGCCATCCGTCATATCTATAAGACGCCCGAAATCGCGCGGCTATTACTTACACCACGAGCCAGTCCTCAGAGCTCTGATACATGATACAATGCTTTCTATCGACTCTACCCGACTCTCTACCAGTTCCTACGAGACGCCAGTCATTCTACGCACCCATGATATTTAATACCTATCCATGCATCATCCGTAGCCACGGAATCAGCGGCACCAATCCTCTCTCTCGACTTCGAGATCCACCACCCGCAGAAAGTCACTCATATATAGAACTCACGGCTGACTCATAGTACCGGTGCTAATACCATCTACAGCTGCAACTCAATTATCAAGCATCGCGCCGTCCTTTCTCATATCATTTCCCCGGCTCTAGAACCCATCAACCGGCAATTTGTCTAGTCGCGTAATTATCCCCACGTATAAGGCTTCATGTTCAGTGCCGAGCGAGACTCTGCAGCTGTAATACTGCCAATACATCGCTGAGGCGTAATACCCTATAGTGGAGACTCTTTTCAAGCGCTCCAAATACGCACCGCCTATATACGTGTATACTATGACTCTATAACCATGCCATAATCTTGCTATATCGAAGATATTCACATTTTTCTCTCTATACTTCCTCTACCTTCTCTCAAGCTGATTTCGCTCTTAGCGTGCAAATTCCGCGCCATGTATCGGTCTACCGATGTGTCACATAATGTTATCTCTCTCAAGCACTGGATTAACATCAATTTACTCATACTCGGCATATATATTCTCAACACTAATCTCTTCGCCTAGATGTGTCTTACCACTTAGAATCCACGCTTCTCACTACTCGAGAGCTCTACGCTCGAATATATCGCGACACTCCGTTTTATAAGTAGTTAGCCTAGCTACGTCTGACGACGGACATCTCGCGATTACGGGCTAAAGTGCCACGGCTCTAATTTACTCTATACTGTGAGAGTGGATTCGTCCATGCCAGCAGCTAATCACGCCTGGCTTCCTTCGTGACTCAGTAACTCCCTCCTTTCGCCTATCTCATCATTTCAATAAATATCGTGTCCACTCTAATACGTGGTTGAACCATCACGTAATAAGCGCACTATGTGCTGTAGGCACTCCGTCGAATATCACGATATCCAACTCGACCGATCTGGAGCCTACCGGTCATAGGTCTCAAAGACCAATACATCATCTTGCGCCCCTCTCCAAGCCCTACCAGTCTCTACTGAGCTGTTCTGAATGACCTACTATATATTATATATATTTAATAAATTATACTATATATATATAAATATACTATAATAATATAATATTATATATACTATCTGTATATAGTATATATATTACCATATATAAACTATATTTTTTTTATATAAGTTATATTTATATATATATATATATTATATATATATATTATATATATTTAATATATAATATATATATTTATATATAATAATATATTATATATATATTATATATATATATATACGGTATATATATATTACTATATATTATATATAGTTTATATTATATAAGAAGAATATATATATATATACTATTATATATACTATATTATATATTATAATATATATATATATATATAATATATATTATAATATATATATATCTTTATATACATTATATCTATAAATTAATATATATCTTATATATATATAATATATATATATTATATATATACTTAATTACATAATATACTATATCTATATATAATACTAATACTATATATAATATATATATAAATATATAGTTATATAGTAATATATAATATATAGTAGTTACGTGCTTTTATAATTTGTATGATAACTTTTAGCATTATTAAAAATGTCGACAATATATCTCTGTTAAAACGATTAAATGACCCATCTTCCTTCTTCCTTTCCTTCACGTATCATAGAGTGAACTATTAATACCATTAATAAGTCGCGAAACTACAAATTAAGATATTTAAAACCAAAATAATAATAATAATAATATAATAAAATAACATACATATAAAAGGAAAGTTCTTTTTGGCGCGAAAGTATAAAAGGGAAAAAAACTATTTTTAACTGCAAAAGTATAAGAGGAAAAAAAAAACTCTTTTGGCGCGATAGTATAAGTGTCTGGGTGGCTTTTTCATAAGGGAAATTTCCCTATCGACCGATTTTCTCTACTCAATTATCCTTGAACTCCCTTCTTTCATAAACGTAATTAGATTCAAGTTTCTTTACCAAATTTTTTTTGTTTTCTCGGCGCATTTTTTAATTTTACTAAAGATTTAATGTATAATTTAAGGCAATAATAATATAATAATAATAATAATAATCAATAATAATAAAATAATTAATATATTAATAATAATAATATAATATAATAATAATAATAATAAAATAATATTAAAATAATAATAATAATAATAATAATAATAATAATAGCAGCAAAAACATTATTAGTATTAGTATTATTATTAGTATTAGTATTATTGTATTAGTGATTAGTATTAGTATTAGATATTGTTATTATTATTATATGATTATTTATTATAATTATATTTTATTATTATTATTATTATTATTAATAATATTATTATTATTATTATTATTATTATTATTATTATTATTATTATTATTATTTATTATTATTTATTATTTTTATTATTATTATTATATTAAACTAAGCAAGATTACACATAAAAAATTATTGAAATTTTAAAATTTCCTTTCTCATTGCTTACTTGAATTAGTAATTTCTTGCCCAAGATCTTCATTTCACATAATCTTATGAAATAATCGTCTGGAAATTTAGAAATTTTTATTGCTCTCTTTATTGCTTCAAAATACCGAATTAACGTGCATGATTATTAGCTGTGAAAGCCTGCATAAGAGAATGCTATTTGGAGGTATTTATATTATTCTTTTAATTTATTTTATTGGAGGTATTTTATTCTTGCTAAATATAGAAAGACATCTGGTTCCTAACAACCTGTGAACATTTTGTATTCCCTGTGAGTTTTGTGTAGTTATTAGTTGGGTTTCCAGACGTTTGACAAGCGGTTGAAATCGTTTTGTAGGTGGTTTGTTCCTATATGAAATATAGTTCATAAGACTTATTTCAAAAAGAACCAGTGGCAGATAGTAGCTAAAATTAGTGGAGGTGCTGCTTCTGAATATTTTTTTTTTACATTTCGCGGTTCTTTTTAACCTTTTCACTATGCTCATTGATTGAAATTGAAAGTCTGTATGCCTCACTGGGCTTCTCCTTAATATTCATATTTACTAAAAGTAACAGTGAAACAACCTTCAACGTGCTTCTCATATTTTTTCAGATTTTTTTCTTTCATTTTGTTTATATTTCTAAAACCATCTATTGTCCAGGTTACACCATCTCCAAACAGCAAACACGGGAAGTTAAACTGCATTGTTAACTTTACAGACACAAATCCAACGTTTTCGCTGGTTACCATTCAGAATAAAAGCAACGAATATACTTCTTGTTGTTGCTTATTCCTGATTAAGGTATTTAAATATCAGGTGTTGAACGGCATCTTTTTCTTATCTGTAACTTTCTCATAGATAGACAACTGTGAAAACCTAAGTCACAGAATTTATTTGTTGGGAATGCAAGAAGGCCATGGATAAATTGTTTTAAAATTTTTTAAAAAAAAAAAAAAAAAAAAAAATATGAATTAAATAAATAACTAAACCCATGTGTTTAAAACATTAAAAGAGTGAAACAATAAATCGAAGTCACAAAGACAGTAAAAACGGAAGACTAAGATTAAAAATATCTCTCGTTTTACCAATTTTTGAAATCTCTCTCTCTCTCTCTCTCTCTCTCTCTCTCTCTCTCTCTCTCTCTCTCTCTCTCTCTCTCTCTCTCTCTCTCTCTCTCTCTCTCTCTCTCTCTCTCTCTCTCTCTCTCTCTCTCTCTACTCTATACTTATATATTTTTATATTTATATATATATACTCTTTCTCTCTCTATATATATATATATATATATATATACTATATATATATACTATATATATATATATATATATATATATATATATATATATATATATATATATATATATATATATATATATATATATATATATATATATATATATATATATATATATACTTTATATATATATATATATATATATATCTTATATATATATATATATATCTGCATATATATATATATATATATATATATATACTACTACTACTTTATATGCTATATATATATATATATGATAGTTTTCAACATAACACACCGCTGGTCAAAAGAAACACTATCTTACACTTGCAACAGAATCGGCACTGCTTAAGCGACAGTGCTTTCTCTACTTAGCATGCAGTTTTTTATCTCTGTCATGTGGGCTTGCCCACAACAGCCATACACCACGTCGGTGGAACTGGGAATCACACAGTTCCACACAAGGATTTTGTAATTATTTCATGAACAGGGATTGCTAATGACATTAGCTTTAAGGATTATATAATGTATCAAGTATAAGACAGAATATATGAATGTTATTGATAACATCGAATGAAAAAAGAGGTGCAGCAGTTCAGCAGTGCTTATACACGAGCCGCCACTGAATAGGACCAAATTACCTTTCTACCATTAGTAGTGATAATAGTGACTGTTTTTAATTGGTGATAATGTTATTAATTAGTTGTTGATAGTATTATTAATTGATGATAGTGTTATTATTTTAGTTATTAATATATATATATATATATATATATATATATATAACATATCTTTATACACCCATAATAATATATATACTAAATATGCTGCTATATATATTCTTAACACCTTAACCTTATATATATATATATATATATATATATATATATATATATAAATATAAATATATATATATATATATATATATATATATATATATATATATATATATATATATATATATATATATAATAATATATATTTTCTATATATATATATATATATATATATATATATATATATATATATATATATATATATTTATATTTATAATTATATTTATATATATATATATATATATATATATATATATATATATATATATATATATATATATATATATATATATATATATATATATGTATTCGTATATCTCCCTTACATATATATATATATATATATATATATATATATATATATATATTAGTGATGGGACGATTAATCGTCATCGTCATCGTCATCGGCAAAAATCGGCATATTTTTTTCAAATCGTCATCGTCATCGTCATCGGCAAATTTCGCCGATTATTTTGCCGATTAATTGAACAAATATTAAGAATTTTGAATAATATTAAAACTCAATAATAATAATAATAATAATAATAATAATAATAATAATAATAATAATAATAATAATAATAATAAATAATAATAATAATATAATAATAATTTTTATATATATATATATATATATATATATATATATATATATATATATATATATATATAATATATATATATATATATATATAATATATATATATATATACTATATATATATATATATATATATATATATATATATATATATATATATATAACTATATATATATATATATATACATTTTGCTTATGGTATATATGACATTCAGTGCCTAATGGTTCGCCTTTCTGTTATGCGTTCATATCCACACACATCCTTATCCACTTATCATATACACATACTTATATTCACACCCCTCTTCTAGACAACATCTTACTGACATCCCTATAATCCATACGTGTAGGGAGAAAAAAATTGCCCACATCGGATGTCGCGTGTCGTAGAAGGCGACTAAGGGACGGTGGTAGTTGGCTTCCTACTACTGCTTATCTTTCGCCAGAATGTAATGCATTACCTCGGAGAAGGTCGTAAACGCAAAATTCCCTTCTATCCTTCGGCGAAAATGTATGAATCGTAATACTGTATATGAAATGTCAGAGGAATGTTGAGGAGATGAGGGAGAAGTGATGGATTAATGTATTTAGAAAGAACAGGTAGAATTTGCTCGCTGTGACTGAAACAAGATGAAGGAAACGGTGAAAATGGCGTGGTGTGGTGTGAAATGTGCTTTGTGTTAACAATGGAAAAAGAATGAGATGGGACAGAAAAAGGATTTCAATTCTGGTGAGTGAGTTGTGGTAGAGAGCTATGGTAGACTTTGTGTGTGAGTACTAGAAGTCTTAAGGGGTTAAATTTAAGTTTAGAAAGGTCAAGGTATGTAGTTTGGTGACCTATGATCCATCTGAGGGTGGGTAATGTTGAAAGAGTACGATTTCTGGGATAATCTGAATGATGTTTTTGGATGGGGAATAGGAGATTCAGTTCATTTGCCACATATCTGCCCACATAAGGTTTTTTCTTTTTACAGTTGTCACCACCACTCACAGGCGGAGCCCTATCAAGGAGGGAGTGTATTACTCTCAAAAGTTCGCCCTCTAGCGCAAATTACGCACATATGACACAGACGCAGGCTTTAGAAGTGAGAGATTAAATTCAGTAGGAAGCACAGAAGATGGAGAGAATTCCACAAAACAGAGGTGGTGGGGAAAGAAGGAAGCACCACAGCAAACTAACCTAGGTGCAATATTAAGCCCTTTATAATCGTGCGCAGATACAGCACCTGTTGTGCTACGAAGGCGTCGTAAGGTGGTGGTACGCGAGTGGATGGTTCCCTCGAGCACTTGCGCTGGTACCTATAGGATGGGAATAAAGCACCAACATCTTACAAAGATAGAGGGTCAAGTGAACTGGAAGGTGCAGAACAGTTTATAAGCGCACACGCCTTGACTCATTCTGTCCAAAAAGCCGGGTGAAACCAGGGCCCCCTCCCGATATGAGCAGTACCCCATACATGGGCGGATGAGACCTTTGTATGGCGGAGCAACTGGAAAAAAAAGTCCCACAGTCTAAACAGAACTTCCAGTTCTTTGAAGCCGCCCTAGCAAAGTAGCAACAATTGGCGATGAGGTTTTTCCAAAGTCTTTTTTGTTCATGTAATATTGGAGGCCAAAGGATGTTTACATTGTCAGCAGGAGAGACGAGAGAAGAGACCGTCGAAAGAGACAGGAAAGTTAAGTTTTTGGAGAAGGAGATTTGTAAAAGTTGGGGTTAAAGAATTGAATTTCACAAAGTTATTTTTATCCATCAGCGAAGGCAAATCAGGAAAGATTAAAGACGAGAGGCAATTCCAGAAGTAAATGGGAGTAAAATTGATATGAGTTAAAGAATGAAGGGGTCGAGTCATCGGAATAAGAGTGGATAGAGTTAGAGGTGAGTGAGAAGATCATTAATGAAAGGTAGAATAAAGTAGGAGATAAGACAGAACCCTGAGGAACACCACTATTGACAGAAAAGAAAAAGAAGAAGATGAAGGCGCCCCATCAACAACGCAGCCGATATTAGCGATTTGAAAAGCTAGATATAAGTAACAAAAGAAGGAGGAAACCCAAAGGAAGGAAGAGGCTTGAACGGTGACGCGCGTGCCATGCCGGTCAAATGCTGGATATGTCACCACAAAGTCTCCCCCGTAGTTCCTAAGAGCGAAAATCCATAAATCGGTTAGATAGGATAGGAATGTTATCGCGCCAGTAGGCTTCGTGCAGCAAGAGCCGTACTGGCGATCGGGGTGAGTTTCCAGATGATCGAAGTGAGTTGAGAAGGGGTTTCAAAGATCTTAGATAGAATACAAGTGAGAGCCATGGCGTGTAGAAGGATCAGAGCAGCTTCCCTTTTTCGGAATAGGTTGGACATGTGAGGAAGCTTCCAACACTGAGGAAAGTGCTAGTATTGATTTCCAAAAGTATAGTTGAGCTAGGGCTGAAGTTAGCCCCTTTCAGTTGGAGAACTAGCAACACAATGATGAGATCGAATAAGAGGAGGAGGAAAGGCGGATTTACAGAAGTTGCTAGAGATGAAAGATTGGTCAGTAGGAGAACCAAGGAGTTTGCGCCACTTTCTTTGATGGCGGCGCTTGCTCGTCGAAGAGTATCCTGCAACGATTTCTAGCTGAATGAAAATAGCGAGAGTGATAGGAGAGAAATTTTCCACACTCGATAGGCACTGTCTCTAGCCTGGATGGCCAGAGATAAGCACGATCAAACCATGGATTATGAGGAAAGAAAAATTTAGTTTTAGAAGAATGAATGAGGAAAGAAAAATTTATCTGAAGAGGAGTGACCACACTCTGTTCAACGATTACAGCTCCCTCTTTATCTTTTAAATCTTTATACGTCCATCATTTAATCCCTTATTGAGGTAGCCAATTGCTATCATCTGCATGTAAACCTTACATTTAAGTCCCTAGTCTAAATATTTTATACATGTATGAGAAACAGCCACATGACCTAAGAAATCGTTACGGACCACATTATATTCATTTTCATTAATAAATACTTTTCATTTTCATTGATTAATTATTATTATTATTATTATTATTATTATTATTATTATTATTATTATTATTATTATTATTATTATTAATATTATTGTTATTGTTATTGTTATTATTGTGTTGTTATTATTGTTATTATTATTATTATTATTATTATTAATTATTATTATTATTATTATTATTATTATTATTATTATTGACCCATTAATATTATTATTATTATTTATTATTATTATTATTATTATTATTATTATTATTATATTTATTATTATTGGGACTTAAATAAGTAGGGTACGATATATATATATATATATATATATATATATATATACTTGCATATATATATATACTATAACAACATATATATATATAACTTATATATATATATATGCTGCTGCTGCTATACTATATATATATATATATACTTATATATATATATATCATACTATATATATATATATATATGAAGAGAGAGAGAGAGAGAGAAATTTTAAAAATAGTTTCAATTAATCGTCATCGTCATAGTCATCATCGTCATCGTCGTCGTCATCGGTGAGAATTTAATCGTCATCGTCATCGTCGTCATCGTCATCGGCAAATTTCGCATCGTCCCATATCACTATATATATATATTAAGATCACTTATGTTGGATGAAAAGGGGAACAACGGAAGATGCAGAGGTATAGTAGGAGGAGAAAGTTGTGAATGGCTTGAGAAGGTGGCTGGTGCAATTAAATCTGTTGGTGGATGTAAAGGGGTAGTGCGCTAGGGTCTCACATGAGGGTATGTTGTTACCTGTGTTGGTGTATAGTAGTGAGATTTATGGTCTGGAATAAGAGGAAGTATAGATCTAAAGTTCAATGTGTTCCGAAGATGGACAATCTAAGGGGCGTGTTAGGTGTGAAGAATTGATAAAATGAGGAATGAACGTGTGTTATTAGAGTTGTGTGGTGTGAATAAAGGGGTGATTGAGAATAAGTGAAAGTGTGTTGGGAATAGTTTTGCAGATTCATGTGGAAAAGATGAATAATAGTCAGTTGGATTGGCAGGATGTATAGTGGTGAAGTGTGTTGGGAATCTGACCTGCTGCGAGACCGAAGAAAAAGTGGATTGTTGAGTCAGTAAAGTGTCTGGGAAATGCTGAAGAGTTTGGCAAAGGCGGGAAAGAAGGTGCGTAATTTTACGGTGAATGTGGGGGTTTGTGAGAGTATGGTTGTGGACCACCTGAGAAGAGATGAACCCTACACTGACGATATGCAATAGTGAGGGTCCGTCGCGGTCCCGTGAAGCCCTACATTGTGTATTTTCTGACTGCGACGAGTTCTCACTAATAGGTATAGAGGGACGGTAAGGCTGGGCTTTCTTTTTGACATCTTGTGCTCCACCTTCTGTTTCCAGTGGGCACACGATCTTAGGGAAAAAGATGAAGCAGATATACTTTCTTTTATACCTATATATCTTTTTTCTTACCTCTTATATATATTAATTTATTTATTATTTATATAAAGAACTAAGACAATAAATGAGCGAACTTCATGAGTGCAGGAAGCAGGAAAAGTTAGTTGAACAGTTTCTTTTCTTTATACCTGTATTTATACTTTTATATATATATATATATTTATATATATACCTTTTACTTTCTACTCTATCTATCTCTCTACCTACACTATACTATACTACTATTCAACAAACAAATAAACCTTGTTATGACTCTAGTGACATTTTATACTTTGGGCCATTTAAAAACATTTGTTTTTAGATTCTTACCAAACGGGCACCATTATGTTTTGAATAACAATTACAGTAAAAAATTAGAAACATTATTAAATTTTCACAAAGGTGAACTGTTAAATAGACTAAATGCGTGAAATTATCAAATATTTCATTATTAAATGTATAACAGTACCCTATTATAGAAATTTACATTTAAAATATATTAATATATATTAAAAAAATAGTCAAAGAGGGGATATCTGGACTTTAACCTATATATATATATATACATATATATATACAAATATATATATATATATATATATATATATATATATATATATATATGCCATATACCTCACACCTGCCATATCCTCATATACTACCACCACACCCTTCTCTCCTCTTCTATATATGTATATATATACCAGGATGAAAAAACTAAAAAGCAAAAACCAATGTTTTTCATAGCAAACAATAAAAACCATGTTTTTTTTTGTTTTTGGTTTACCTTTAAATTCAATATTTCAATATTTTATATTTTTTATTACATAGTATTTACATCATTTATAATAATGCTTTTATGTTTTGAGGCAAAATATTTAACTTAAGCACTCAAAAATAATGATTTAATTTTACACATTCATTTTTCACATATCTCAAAAAGATATTTAGGATTAATCAATATATATATATATACCATATATATATATATATATATATATATATATATATATATATATACTCTTATATCTGCTATATATATATATATATATATATATATATATATATATACTTCTTTGCTATATATATATATATATATATGAAAACATACTTTCCATTCTCTATCCACCGAACTAAAACTACAAACAAATCATGGTGTATCAGAAATTATCGTCGTCTTCAAGTCTAAACTCGTGCTTTAATACATTTCATCCCAGAATGACAAAAATCAGTTCTTGAGACCCCTGCAAAAATCTTTTCCTCCGTGAAAATTCAACCATCTTTCTGGGTTCTCTAGCTACACTCTTTTTGGCATTTTGGTACAAATGTAACTCAACTTTGTTTTTTCCTCACTTTCTGCTCTTGTATCTCTGTTAGTATGTGGTGTGTAACTACTAAGCTGTTGTTTGCTCAAACCTGCTAATTCCCTCTAGACGGTTCCAGAGCTATCACTCTTTTCTTTCTCTTTAACCATTAAATATTATTTCACTCAGGGCTTGGCACTAAAAACAGGGAAATTTGCTGAAATTGCTCCTCCAGTGGTCCACCAAAACTTGTGTTTTCTGAACTTTCACCCTGCAACGCGAAACTGTTTCCTCACTGCCTATCAACTTCAAAATTTTCCTCTGTTGCGGAAAGAATTCATCCAGCAATTGCTGAAAAGGCGGGACTAGTCGAACAATCAACTATCAAATTCTTATCGCTTTAACCAACCTCTGCTGTTCTTCCTGAGTTTTGATCATTCTAACCGAGAGATTTACAGAAACATCTTAAAATGTCTAATCTTATCGATGTATCCAGTATGGGTTCTGTAGGACCACAACTCGACTGGGTGATCTTCTTTCCTTTCTCTCCGACTCTTGGTCCTCTGCTCTTAAGCTGTTTCGGATTACGTTAATCTTTTCTGTGGCGCTAGACATATCGAAGAAGCTTCCATTAAACTCTAGCTTTCAAGTTTTTAGCTCTTTCAGGTCGTTCGATGACATTTTGCTATTGTGAATGGGCGCACCATTTATTCTTAAATCTGTGCTAGTGGTGTTTATCGAAATTCTGTTCCATCTCAACTCTTTTTTTATTTTGCATCATTGATCTATCTGACACTGTGTCTTTCCTCTCTCCACTTTTTAGGCTGATAACTCCCACCACTTTCATCATTGCACTTCTTCCAATTTGAAGACTACACATTCAACCCAGGAGAAAAATAATACTTTAAGGAGGGGGTGGCCTTTGAAGGAAATACATAGTCAAATATAACGCCTATGGTTATGTTGAAAACATGGTTGCACAATTCATAAATAACAAACTGCATCATTTATCTACTTGACAAAGAAATCTTTAACAAATAATATCTTTCTTTGAAACTACAACACTAACCTTCTTCTGTTCTTAATATTCTTGATATTTTCTTTTCTCGTGATCTTTCTTAGAAGGATCACATTTTGTTCTTTCTAGTAAGCCTTCAGGAAGTGGTGTTCAAGGCTCTTTTTCATTCTCACCACACTAGTTGCTAGTTCAGCATAGGGTGCTTCTCTCCCTTAATGTAGAGTATGAATCACATGCCTGGAGTGATTCCACACATATTCTTTCTCCTTGATAAAGTGTAGTCTAAGTAGGAGTAGTTTTCGACTTTTTAACTCTCCTACTCTCACTAACTCTCTCCAATCTTTCTAGCCGTCGAACTGTTGCAACACTCTCCTTTATTCTATTGATATTATAATTTATTGAATTTGTTGCTCTTTTTGAATTTTACAGTCATGTACACCTCTTCTTTGGGAGAGTTCCTTCCACCATTATTGTAAATAAATTCAGTTTTCTTCAGATGCCTCTCTGAATGAGACCCAACTGCTATGCTCAATCTTAAATGTACTCCACTGGTTCTGGAACACACTTCATTTATCTATTTTTCCAACTACCTTTAGTTTGTAATTTTTAAGCACTGCGTAGCAGGGCATCGGGCTTCTGTAATTTGGTCCCGGTTTCAATTTTTCAAAAATTTCAAGTGAATCTTTTCGTAGTTTCTCTGAGTTTACACATTGTACGAATTTTTATATATATATATATATATATATATATATATATATATATATATATATATATATATAACATATATAACCATATATATATATATACTCATATATACATACTCATCTGTATCTCTCATCCACAGAGTCTTTGCGTTAAGTATAGTTATATGGATAATATGCGTTCGAATGCAATTTCAGGAAATGAAAATGATCATAATAAATCGGTTTGCGTTGATTCCTAAATCGTATTGGGAAATGTGGAAGAAGAGAGTTTTTAAATCTTTACTTTATATCAAATATGGCTTTTAAAATTCAATCTAAAAATCTTTATTAGCAAGAGTCTTGTGTAACAATTTCTCAACTAGAAAAATTATGCTTTGAATTATTAGTTTTAATTATGCTTGGATTTTGACATTATAATTTTTTTAAAATTCAGTTATTAATGTTTTCCTCCCATTTATTTCTCTCTAATATTAATTAGTATGTGTATTAAGCTGTATGCTCTTTCATTTGACATTTTTATTATCTTTTATTTATGTGATCGTATAAGACAAGGAAAAAGTGGGAGTTTTTTATTTTTTAAATTGATTTTGATATATATATATATATATATATATATATATATATATATATACCTATATATATATATATATATATATATATATATATATATATATATCATATCCTTATATCTACTATATATATATATATACCTATATATATAACTATATCTGCTCTCTTTCTCTCTCTAATGTTCTAAGTGGATTATAAAGAAAATGGTTTTGATTATTTTGATTTGTGAGATTTATTACGAATTTTCTCAACTTTCCCATTAAATAAAAATTTTTAATGTTTTATATATATGTTGATGTGAAATTTTAATCTATAGTTAAATTTACATTATATATATATATATATATATATATATATACTCTATATATATATATATATATATATATATACTCTCTATCTCTCTATATCTTATATATATATAATTTTCTTTACTCGCCACAGCACATTTCAAGACTTGACGATCTGCTATGCACGTACTCCAACCTGCTTTTGCATCTACCCTATGTTGTTGCTTTTTCATTAACTCATTAATACTGAAATAAAAAATAATTTAACTACAGATACAAAATAATCTTGAAAATGGAAAAAAATCATTTAAGATATAATAAGTACACAAATGAACTTTGAGAGCTCAATAGTTTTAGTTTAAAGAATAAATAAAATTTCTTATTTCTGATTTTTCCCTCGGATCATAAAATACATAACATTTGGTTTTATCTATTTAGGAATTTTATATATATATATATATATATATATATATATATACTATATATATATATATATGTATAATATATATAAATGATATATATATATGCTATATATATATATATATAACATATATATATATATCATATATATAACTTATATATATATATCTTTCAAGGTGGGCACCGTTAAGCGAAAGTCGCGCAGTTCTGATCTTAATCGTTAATAAAAGCAACGGCGTTAATCATTAGCATTGCATCAGGTAAAGAAATTGTGGAAGTTCAACATTGACATCTCAGTATTACTGTAACCATCTTCAAATATGTAATCCTTCACTATTAATTATATTAAGAAATGATGAGATCTTCTCCATTCAGTTTAACTTACAATCTGTATCTTTATCATTAACGCTTATTAATTTCACTTTAATATTTTCACTGGGTCTGAAGCAGGTTCATTAGCAGACGAAAGAGACTTTAGCTTTAATGAACATGGTAACAAATTCTTTTATCTTTTCCCTCAACTGTTCTAACAAAGAATATTATTTCAAAACATGTGATAAACATTATAGCTGAGATATATTTAAGTGTACAGAATAAACTTGCTTTAGGCTATTAGAAGACGACACAGAAATTTGGGGAAAAGTTTATCTCATGCTAAATATCGAATGTACAATTTGATCATTAAGAAAATATTTATATTTCAATCTAATTAAATTTAACAGTTAACACGTTGTCTGGGGGAAGTTTAATAGTTAACATTCTGATCACAAATGTAACAGACTGACAATTCAAGTTTACTTTATTTTAGAAATTCAGCTAGCAAAGTCATGTAGAAAAAATGTGAGAGAGACCATTTCTTTGGATGCTGCTTTGCTTATGTTATGTATACTTACAATGCATATATATACATATATATACATATATATATATATATATATCATATATATATATATATATATATATATATATATACATATATATATATATCTTTGCTATATCTTTCTGTCTCTTTATATATATATATCAGGTTAGGAGACCAGGACTGTGGCCTTTAAACCCATCAGTTCTTGTAGTTTCCACTAATAAATCATTCTTTTCCACAGTTAGCTTGGCAGCAACAGTCCTTACTTATATACCATATATATACCATATATATATATATATATCCCCTCCTCTATAGCCATATGCCTGCCGCCATATATATCATATATCTCTCCTCTACTGCCTGCCACTCTCTGCCTCTCTCTACCTCTCTGCCCTCTTTTCACCTGCTGCTCTACCACCTGTAACAAATGTGCTACTCATTTTGGGCTACAAATTTTGGGAGAAGTGAGAAATTTATGCATCGGATCAGGCTTTACCTCTAGGCTTAAAATCTCAAATCTTTATTGGATAATTTCTCTTTAGTTAGCAAACGCTCAGAAGATGAAGAACTTTTCAACTGTTAACTTACCAGTTCCACGATAATACCTTTGAGAAACCTTTTGTGAAACAGACCAAACCTCACTATTTTTCTGAGTGCTATCCAGATTGGAAAGTTGGAGGGAGAAGGCTAATACTTCCAGGTGTTTTGTGTACAAATCTTTGGAGAATACAGCTGACATATCTTCCAGAGATCAGTTTCCCCGGGTGTGGTTGAAGTGAGCTATGTACAGCCCTGTTCTTTATTTGCAAGTCAAAATTCTTTACTATTTTCTTTTTCACTCTTTTTTCTTTCTTTTCTTTTTCTTAATATATTCTTCCTTCTTCTCCTTCTTCTTCTTATTCTTCTTCTTTGTTTTCTTTATGGCACTCATGCTACCAACCTTTTCTTCTTCTTTATACTAATAACTACTATGCTGTCTGGGATGAGGTACAGGTACTTGGGGTCCACTCAAAGGACAGTAAAATTGAAAATTCAAAGAAGAACCAAATTAATAATACAAATTGAGGAGAGGCAGAGTCATACGAACAACTTTTGTTACATTAATTCAGATACCTACATTCTTTAGAACAAGAAGATTCAGGAGGAAATTAATAGAAGTCTTCAAAATATTAAATATGAATTTGAAATATCAGGTACAGGCATTCTTTAAGATGTGAGTTTTAACGATGCTTTGAGAAATGTGGTACTTTGTCATGAAAACGATTTTAAACCAATATTGCTAAGAATTTCTTCATTTGCAATTGAGAAGTGGAATAGTCTCTCTTATGAAGTAGTGAACAGCGGCAACATATTTGTTCAAGAAAAAGTTAGATAAACATTTTAAGGATATTGGTCTGTGAACGTCAATTCCAACTCGATTTTTACTTTATTCAAATACAAAAATTAGTAGTATTTTGAATATGGTAAAGAAATCAAAACTAAAAAATAAAAATTTGAAATCATTTAAGAAATGTTACCTAATAGCGTAAAAAGAATTACAGCTTGTAGTAACTTTGATGTTCATGGCTTTCAAAGTATCCGTTCTAGGATGGTGTCATCAATCGCACTTTCGCCTTAACCCGTAATAAATAGCTTTGATGTTTAGAACATCTGTTAAAAATAACTGTAATGAATAACAGTAGTAAACTTTGATGCACCGCCGCTGGTATAATTACCAGCTAACATAATGAATCAATACTGTAGTAAATAACTTTGATGTTTACCGCATAGAGCATAAATAACTGTAATGAGTAACTGGCGTACAAATAGCTTTGATGTTTGCATAGAGACATCTGTTATAAATAACATGGCGAATAGCACTGTAGTAAATAAGTTATGTTTACCGCATAGAACTATATCTGTTCTAACTTTTCTAAGACGGTTATCTAATCTGATCTACTGAATAACTGTAATTGGCTGATGTTCACATAGAACATCTATTACAACAACTGTAATGAATAACTGCAATAAATAGCTTTGATGTTTACCGCACAGAACATCTGTTACAAATAACTGTAATGAATAACTTTAATGCAGTAAATAACTTTGATGTTTACCGCATGGAGCGTCTGGCGTTACAATGCTGTAATGGAATAACTGTAGTTACCACCATAGTATGTCTGCTCTAAGACGGTAATCTAATCGATCACACTGAATAACAGTAGTAATTAATAGCTTTGATGTTTACTGCATAGAACATATCTGTTCGAAGACCGGAAGTGGTCTATGATAAATACGCAGATAACTGTAATAAATGGTTGATGTTTGCCATGGGGTATATCTGTTCTTAGACGACTTGATCAAATCATTACACTGATTAGAAAAAAATAATCCAAAAACAACATTTCACCCACTTGTAGCACTATGATGTTTTGATGCTTAAGTAGAAACTGTTCCAGTGAGCAAACTCATATGTCACATTGAGCGGTGGATACACTTGTAGTACTATGATGTTTGATGCTTAGAAACAGAAACTGTTCAGAGTGAGCAAACCATAAATAAGCTTAATACTTGCACTGTGCAGTATTTGTTGCTTAGAAGTGAATCTGCTCCAAGTAGAGCAGACTCATATATTACAAGTAGCTAAGATAAAATACTTATTTGAAAACTACATAACAGATTTGTTTTAAAACAGTAGACACATCCAACAAATTAAATAAACAAAAATACTTAACAGACTAGCCTTGAGTGGACTGTAAAGTCTTTGCTAGTCGATGTTCTGTAGTTCTTCTAGTTTTCTTTTCTACTTTTTCAGTAGTTCGTTATTTAATAATGTTAATAAATTCCATAGTTAACACATTATAAAAATTATAGGTATAAAATGCGTCAATAAAAGAACATTTACAATTATAATTAATTTCAACAAATGCTTCCTTCTCGACTCGAAGATTTTAAGTGAGTGACTGTAAGAGTGAGTCGCAGAAATTTGGCTTTCAGGTAGGACTGTTGGGAGTCTTTATTAGTAAAACAAGGTCAGCCTCCAGATTAGGTGACCCTGTAACTTAAAAACTACAAAAGCTACATGAAAACTGAATGCATTTTTGAAATCAGTGAACATTTTAATACAGGAAAGTAAATAGGAAATTAAATGAAGTGCGATAAAAGAAATGAAAATAAAAAAATATGTTTTGATGTAGGACAATTCGCATTCCTCCAAATTTCACGGCAGATATCTTGAAAAGACGGCTAGCATGAGATGGAATGAAAAAATTATTATTTTTTTTAATTTATTAACGTAAATTCATGGCACACAAGGGTAATCTACGGGGGAGCTCCGTCCCCCTCGACCATGAGTGCTGGTGAGATAATTTTTAAAAATATAAAGACCGTATTTTTCAAGTTAATTATAAAATTATTATGAAAATCATGATTTTTAAAGTTACCCTTAAAATATCGAAATTATATAAAGAAAACGATATTATTATAGGTAACAAGCCTAATATATAGTTTTGCATTTTCCTGCCAGGCGTCGGATGTTATTTTAACTAATTTTATTTAAGCTTGTAACTAATAATTATTAAAATATTTTTTTTTGGTTTCCTGCATTAAAATGTTCGCCGATTTCAATAATGCATTCAGTTTTTATGTAGCTATCGAAGTTGAGACTTGAGATACAGGTGTCACCTATAATCTGGAGACTGACAGTAAAACAATACTCTAGTATAAATGACTGCTACGAAATGGATGAATAGTAGGAAGGGTACGGGGTTTCCCCTTCTACCTCCCATTTTTATGGTATGAAAGTGATGTTCAATTCCAAACGTACGATATAAACTTCAAAATTAAATATTTTTTTTCATGTTTAGAAAGTTTAAAACTAATGAGTTACTGTTGAAACTTACCACAATGTCATTTATTAAGGTGTTAATTTATAAATGTGCTAATTTATTACTCATTAATGCTATTACCTTACATACAACTGAAAGTTTAAAAAAGGGGGGAAAAAATACTAGAACCGAACGTGACCGAT
>JABUQX010071289.1:65000-67500 GCA_015478945.1 Trachelipus rathkii | reverse complement strand
AGCATTCAACCCCCACGTTTCACACCCATACAACACCGCTGGTACACAGATTTTTTCGAACATACTCATCTTAACTTTCCGTGATAGATCCCCCCCTTTCCATATTTCTCTCAGACCACTCAAAGCCCTCATTCCTTCACCAATTCTATGTTCTATCTCCTCCTTCATCCCTCCCCCCTTACCCAACTCCATCCCTAAGTATCTAAAAATCTTTACTTCTTCCAATACTACCCCCCCTACTCTAACCTCCAACCCCTCCCCCTCCTCACCTTCCTCCTCCTCAAACACTAACACTTTACTCTTACCTGGATTTATTTTAAGCCCCTTTTGTCCACACACCCTCTCAAACTCCCTCACCAAATAAGCTGAGCCCTGCTGCGTTCTTTGCCACAAGGGCAGTAACATCCGCAAACAGTTTCATGTTCACTTCCCTTCTATCATTCCCATTCATCAATGCCACCCCCCTCCCCTCCTCTTCACCATTTCCGTCCTGCACCACCACTCTCCAATAAAACAAATGAATAAGCCATTGGCGACATTACACACCCCTGCTCAATCCACACAGCCCGCCAAACAATCTCACCTCCCATCCTAACCACTCTCAACACACCATTCTGCTATTCTTATTAAAAAGCGCCTATACCTTTCCCTAAAATTACCCCCCACCCCATTTTCCTCCAACACCCTCCACATTTCACCCCTATTCACTCTATCATATGCTTTCTCTAAATCTAAAAAAACATCCATACACTTTCCCTTTCCTCTCAATACTTTTCTCCACAAGCATCTTTAGTGTGAACACTTGGTCCACACACCCTCTTCCCTCCCTAAATCCTCCTTGTTCTTCCCCCACTCTCCCCTCCGTTAAACCTCAGTTAACTACTCTCAATCAGTGATTCTTTCCGGGACACTTTTTATTCCTACCACACTTAAAAGAAAATACCTCTGGATAATTCCCACCATTTCCATCCTATCCCCTTTCCCCTTATACAGGGGAACCAAACATCCATCCTCCCAATCCTGTGGTACCTCCCCACTCCTCCAACATATGTTATATAACCTATACAACCATTCCTCCACTTTACCTCCCTTCTGCAACATTTCCATTCTCACCCCATCCAGGCCTGCAGACTTCCTTTTTTCCATTTATTCACAGCCCTGAATAATTTCCTCCATTATGAATTTCATCCTGCCCCCTCCATCCCCACTTCATTTCCCAGTTCCTCACCTCTTGCATATCTTCGCTCCCCCTACCCCTCCCCCTTATCATTCAATAGATCCACATAAATACTCCCCCCATCTCTTACCTCACCCTATCCCCTCCTCCTATCCACTCCCCCATCTCCTCCCTTTATCCTCTCCCCCACCCCAACCCCTCTTTCCTCTTCCTTTTTTTATTAACCTCTTTTCCAGAACATCTTATTCCCCGATTCAAAATTTTTCGTCACATTTTCACCACATTCCTCTAATTTGCTTCTATCTCTCGCCCTTCCACGCCCTCTTGCTATCCACTCATAACCGCTTCTAATTCCTCCCAAACTTTCTTCTCCCCTACCTCCCAACCATTTCACATAAGCCTCCTTTTTCCTTTTCACCACTTCACCTCCTCACTCCACCATTCACTCCCTTTTCTTCTGCTTGCACCCACCCTTTTTACTCCACATACCCTTCTAGCCTCTTCACATACTGCCTCTCTAAATCTCTTCCACTCCCCCTCCACCTCCCCAATTCCCGTCCCTCTCACGTTTCTCCACTTGTCCTCCATACCTCTCCTAAACTCCCTCTTACATGCTATCTCCTCCAATTTTTCCACCTTTATCACTTCCACTCTCCTCTTTTCTCCTCTTTCCCTCACCATCTCCTCTCCCCCCACCCTTATCCTGGCGATCACCAAATAGTGATCCGATATCCCCCTCCCCGCCCCTCTAAACACATTTACATCTAATAATCTACCTCTATCTTTCCCATTTACACACACATAATCTAGAATCGCCTTCCCCCCCGTTATCTCACTCTTCCATGTATACTTATGATTATCATTTTTTTTAAACCACGTATTCCCCACTATCATTCTTCTTTCAACACACAACTCTATCAGACTCTCTCCATTCTCATTCCTCTCTCCTACCCCAAAAGGTCCTATTATTCTTCCTACCTCCTCCCTTCCCACTCCAGCATTCAAATCTCCCAATAGACAAATTTTTTCATTTACCCCAAAACTCTCCCAACACTCATTCAATTCTCCCCAAAATCTTTCTCTCTCCTCCTCTCTCGCTCCATTCACAGTATATATATATATATATATATATATATATATATATATATATATATATATATATATATATATATATATATATATATATATATATATAATATATATATATATATATATATATATATATATATATATATATATATATTAGCACTATCGTCCTGGTGCAAATGTTTGAAATTAAAGATGCACATTGAGTTTTTGTTCACACAAACGTGCTCTTTTCAA
>JABUQX010071289.1:32500-57500 GCA_015478945.1 Trachelipus rathkii | reverse complement strand
TGGTTAAACTTCAGTGGCAAAAATGTTGAAATTAAATAAAGTAATATATATATATATATATTAATATAATATATATATATATATATATATATATTATATATATATATATAAATATAAATATCATATATATATTATATATATATATATATATATATATATATACAGACAACTTACATCCCCTGTAGAGGTCTATGGGGTCCAAAAGATGTAATTTTATTTGCATAAGTAAATTTGGAAAAATATTATATCCCTCCACCAGGAGTTGAAGAAGGATTCGTAGTCTGAGTCTGTGAAGGAGTCAGTGAAGGAGTCTGGGCAATGAGCCGGAACCGGAGACGGATCCTGATCCGGTTCGGCTGTGGTTCTGAGTGAGTTAAACATTCGTTTAATAATACAATATTGGTGTTCATGTATATGTTTATAAGGCCTTAGAACTCGAATATGATAGTTTTAAGTTCTCTGTTAACCCAGAAAAAAAGAAAGAAAGGAAGAAATTCATGGAGCACCTAAGTGAAGAGGAAGATGGAGGAAAGAGAAGGATTAATAAAACTGAGAAGGAACCGGCTTAATGAGTTAATGTAGCCATTGGAGCCTGAACCGGTGCTTGTACCAGTGTGGTACCGAGTTATTAAACATTCGCTAATATATATCGACCGTAACAATAACACTGACGTACACGTGACAACAATATATATATATACACGTATACATGTATATATATACATATGAATATATCTCGATACTATCTATATAACATATATATATATATATATATATATATATTATATATATATTATATATATATATAATATAACATATATATGACCAAATATTATTCATATTTAAATTTTTTTTTTCACCACCACTCACGGGCAGAGCCCTATTCAAGGAGGGGGTGTTGTACACCTCAGAATTCATCAACTAACGTAAATTATGCAGATGAGCACAGACGCAGGCTTTAAAGTGAGAGAGATTAAATTCAGCAGGAAACACAGAAGATTGGAAGAGAATTCCACAGAACAGAAGTGGCAGGAAGGAAACACCGCAGCGAACTAGCCTGGAGTTACCAATTTCAACACAAAACTCATGCGCTGACACAGCACCCCTTGTGCTACGAGGGCGTCGTAAAGGTGGTGGAACGCGAGTGATAAGTTCCCTCGAGCACCTGCCGCTGCGGTACCTATAGAAAAGAGATAAAGCACCAACATCGTGCCGCAAAGATAGAGAGTCAAGTGAACTGGAAAGTGCAGAACAGCTTATAAGCCTTTTGGCCTTTGACTCGACCCTATCCAAAAGCCGGGTGAAACCAGAGCCCCCCCAGATATGAGAGCAGTACTCCATACTAGGGCGGATGAGGCCTTTGTATAGCTGGAGTAACTGAGAAAAGGAAAAAAAAGTCTCGCAGTCTAAACAAAACTCCCAGTTTCTTTGAGACCGCCCTAGCAACCGTTGTGATGTGAGATTTCCAAGACATTTTTTTGTTTATGTTAAGGCCAAGGATGTTTATATTGTCAACAGGAGAGATGAGAGAACCGTCGAAAGAGATAGGAAAGTTGGAAGGTGTCTTAGAGAGGGAGATTTGTAGAAATTGGTTTTTTAAAGAATTGAATTTCACTTGGTTGAGACGACCCCACCCAGAAATTCTGTCCAGAACAGCGAAAATAGAGTCGGAAAGATTAAGACGAGGCAATTCTAGAAGTAAAAGAGGGAGCAGATTTGAAATGAGTTGAAGAATGAAGGGTCGAGTCATCAGCATACGAGTGGATAGAGTTAGGTGTGCAGGTGAGAAGATCATTAATGAAAAGTAGGAATAAAGTAGGAGATAAGACATATATTTACATAACCTCTTAAATTCAAAGCAAAATATATAAATATATAAAATATATATATATAACTACTTTACTGCTGTTAACCTGCTAACTTTGTTAATGATAGCAGTTTATTCATATGCGCGGTATATAATGTATGTTATATTATTAGTTAGGTGATATTATGTTAGCTTTGCTGATGTTAAAATTTTGTTATGTTAGCAATTGCTCGTTTGTCAGTATGATAGTTTGGCTAAGTTCTTTGTTTATGTCGATATCTTTTGATAAGCTAAAAACTTTATGTTAGCATATATTCGCAGTTTAATATGTTAGTTAGGTCATGATATGTTAAATATTTTTGTTAAGTTTTGTTACATATTACTAGGATAAGGTTTATGTTACAGGTATGATAGAAAACTAGGAGGTAGGTTACGTTTTGTGATGTAATGTTAGTAACTATATCGATATTAATCAGTTTACTTAGTTAATGTTGTTATGCTGTTTATTAGTAGGTGAGATGTGTCAAGTATGTTATGATAATCTATGTTTTTAGGTCAGGTAATATTATGTTAACAAAATTGTTAAACATTACCATGATAACATTTATTGGTTGACCAGTATGACAGATAGGTTAGGTTATGAAAACCTTTGCTTGCTAGGTCTTATTAAATATTACTATGTTAATGTTATAAGCATAAGAAAGAGTAAAGAAGTTAGTAAAACAAAATGTTTTTTAATAAATTCATGTTATGTTCGTAGAAAGAACTTATTTTTATGCAATGATTGCACAAAGAACTTATTTTTATGTAAAAGGATAAAATTTGGTAAAAAAACATAAAAGTTTTTAAATATATCTTATGTTTTAATCATATCAAGAACTTATATTTAATGCTATGTTATACAAAGAATCAAAATTTTTATGCTGTTGTTATACAAATTCATGGTCAAATATGACGTGAAGCAGTAAAACGATAGAGCATGGCTGGGCATGTGTGAGGGGTAATTAGTAGTAGCGTTAAGGTGTTTGCGTTATCGCTTTAGAGCATTAGGGTCAAAAAAGTACATATTTTTAATGTTTTTTTTTAAAAATAATAGTAAAAACATAATGTTTTAAAATAAAAACTTTTAAATTAAAAATTTTAAAATAAAAATTTAAAATAAATAAAAAAATTAAATAAAAGTTTGAAAATAAAATATTTAAATAAATAAAAACTTCTATGTTCTTAGTTCAAGTAATATTATGTTAGCTTTATTGTTAAAATTTTATTATGATATCATTTATTCGTTGATCAGTATGATAGATAGGTTAGGTTATCATAAATTTTTGTTAGATCTTGTAAATATTGCCATGTTAATGTTATAAGCAGGAAAAGAATAAAGGATCTAGTAAAACAAAATGTTTTTAATAAATGTGTTATGTTCATACAAAGAACCTTTTTATGTAATGTTTAAAAAAAATTATTTTAGTAAAAACAAAATGTTTTTTATATATTTTATATTGTTATTATACAAAGAACATATTTTTAACACTGTTATAAAAAGCTTATTTTATATGCTGTTATACAAATATATGGTCAAATATGACGTGAAGCAGTAAAGCGAAAAAGCATGGCGTGTGTGAAGGGGAATTTAGTAGCAGGGTTATGGTGTTTCCCCTAACGCTTTACAGCTTTATGGTAAATAAAGTATATACTGTATTTTTAAGGGGACGGAACGGGAAAAATACTTTTTTAATTTTATTGGGATAAATGATACACCATTCGAAAGAGAAATGCAAGCTCTACATTTTTATTAGGATAACATTTACAAAATATCTAGTAGATTTTAAGTAATTTCGTCCCAAATATACTGTCAGCATTTTACTCAGCAATTTTTAAAAGTGAATTCTTGCTGAACTACAAAAGATTTTTAAACACGGACTTCACTGAAATATTTGCAATACACAGATGTTTTATAAAATATCTAAACCATAGCAGAGCAATATTATTATTATTTTTTACAACATATGGCCTTTCATTTTTCCTAAAGCTATAAAGTTTTGAAAAAATTCAAATTTATTTTATTTTAACGAATCATACATCAAAATATAGCTAAAAATATTTAAAATCGAAAACATAGGAGAGAACTGTACAAATGTCTGGTGGACTTTTTGCTATATCCCAAAATATCAACTCTATGTAGCCAAGATGTTGAACCGCTAGCAACGGCAAAATCGTTGGGTATACGTAAAATCTCTATAAATAAAGAAACCTTTACCTTACCAAAATCTATAAGCTCTGAAAATTTCATCCTAATCGGATGAATAATAAAAAAGTTATGTGCCACCAATTATTTGATATTTACTTTTTTTCAATTCAAAAATAAGAAATCGCGAAAACTTTTATTACGTGTCTGATTATTACGAAATTTTCGGAGCATGTTTAATTTGGGAAGATAGACATATTTTGCTTAGATAAATTGTTTATATTTCCAACGTTTTTGCCGCTGTTTATGGGAAACATTTTGAAGTTTCAAAAGTTTTCTCGTGATTAGCAGCAAAACTGTTTGGAATACAAAATATTAATCTAAATAAAATATGTGTGACTTAACAAACAAAATATAAATGTAAAATAAAACATAAAATATGAAAAATTTCAAACAAAATAAAACCTATAAAATTTAAACGCAAAATGAAATATAAAATACATAAATTTCAAACAAAATATAAATGTAAAATAAAATATATAAAAATTAAAAAAACAAAAACAAAATATAAATATTCCAGATTACAAAAGAAATATAATAGTTGACGTTTATAAAAAGAAAATAAGATTTGAAAAGATAAATGTCAGCCCCATCTATGTGCGATGCAGTAGAAATGACGGCCTACACCGTGTTAGAACAGAATTCAGTCATGTGAACAGTAAGGCTGCGTTGAGTTAAGTTATAGAGGAAAAAGTAAAGAGATGTTTTAATTAAAAGAGTAATAGAGTTCATATATTATACGACATATGGTTACGTAGGTAATTAATTCATTCCATTTTAAGGAAAAAACCCATTTTGGTGTTCGGTTCCTTACCATTTATGATTATTATAGAATCCTATTTCGTCATCATTCCTTCATCTTTCTCTTCTCTTATGCAATCCGTGAATTTGTTCTTTTCTTTCTTCTTTTTTATGATCCCCCCAGGAGCTCACAGATACCATTATTGGCTCTAAATCCCTCACATTCGAGACCTACTTTCTTATAAACATATACAATGACACAAATTTTGTACCGAACAGCTCCATCACCGGCTCCTACAATGGCTCATTGCTCCGGCTCCTTCCCAGTCTTTCTTCGTCTTCCTCTTATCTTATTCGTTCTGTGCTTTTCTCTTTTCTTTTTCTGGGACAACAGACTCATAAATGTGCTCAGACACCCATTAGAAACTTTAAACTATTATATTCGAGTTCTACTGCCTTCTAAATATATACACTGACAAGAATAATATATTATTAAATCAATGTTTACTCACTCGGCACCACACCCGCAACGAATCCGGCTCCACCTCCGGTGCTGGCTAATTGTTTCCGCTCCTTCTCTGACTCCTTCTCAGACTCAGACTCTGAATCCTTCTTCAGCTCCTGGTGGAGGGGAGGGATATACTATTTCTCTAAATTTACTTATAGAATTAAAATTACATTTTTGGGACCCCCCCCCACATAGCTCTAGGGAGGGTGTAACGTATATATATATATATATATATATATATTTTAAAAATTTTATCTTATCCTACTGAGTAAGAGGATGAAGGGATAGGCCTGGTTGCACAACTATTTTTATTCCCTAGCATCTGACATATATTTTATAGATTTTATAATCCAAATTACACACCTGAATAATAAAAAAAAAATATATATATATATATATAAATACAATTATTATTATTAATAATATTTAAAGACATTGCCTTTAAAATTCTTAAAAAAAATATTTTGGATCGACGTTAGTCTCTAGAACAATAGTATTCTCTACAATGTTGCAGAAATCCCATGAAAAATAATTTAAACACTGCTAAATTTTTTTTTAAATGGTGGAAAACCCAAATTAATTATATTAGTCAACATTAGACACTTGTATAAAATAATTTAAATCCCTGATAGAGGAGTTCTCAAAACCATTTAAATTAAAAGTTAATAGTAAATAAAGAAGCAAATACAAAAATTACATATTTTTAAAAACCATTAGTCATTTGACTAAGACCAGTTAATATAAGTTGTTTTAAAGTTTGAAGAACTCAAAAAAAAACTTATTAAACTTTAATAATTACTAATTAAAATGAAGGTGACACTAAATAACAAATAAGACATTAGTCATACAAAGATTTATAAAGCTGAGCGAACTAAAAAAATTAACATTATAAAATTATTAGAAATGAAGTAGATACTAAATAACTAATTAAAAAAATATTAGTCATAAAACTAATATGGGTCACACTAAAATTATTAAAGTTTGAAGAATTATTAAAAAAATAAACATTTAGCTTTAATAATATATAAACATCAATTAAATATGCTTAAAACTATTAGTCAAGTGACTAATATGGGTTGGTATAATGTTTTAAAAGTTTAAAGAACTCTCAAATAAATAACATAATATTACTTTTAATAATTGACAATGAAGCATGCATAAATTAATTTTACGAAAATAAAAAAAAATATTAGTCAAGTGACTAATATGTGTTGATATCATCCCAATAGAAGTCCACTGATCAGAACTAAAATTATTTTTTTTTTTCCAAAAAATTAAAATTAAAATTCATCTCATTAAATTTTACCTAAAAAAACGAATCATAAACACTTTTGAGGAAACTCCAGAATTAATTAGATTAATTTTTTTTTAAATATTCAAAAATTTAAAAATGAGGGAATTAAAAATAAATATTTTTTTCAAAAAAAATCAAAATTTATTTCATTAAATGTAAAACTCTAAAAAAACGAAATTACCACTTTGAGGAAACTCAAGAATTAATTTGATTATTTTTTTTTTTAAATATTGAAAGTTTAAAAATGAGGAAATTAAAAATAAATATTTTTTCCAAAAAAAATCAAATTTATTTCAATCAAATGTAAAACTCTAAAAAAAAAAAAACGAAATTAACACTGATTGAGGAAACTCAAGAATTAATTTGATTAATTTTTTAAATATTAACAATAAGTTAAAAATAAGTAAGCTGAAAAATAAAAATTTTGTGCAAAACAAAAATCAAATTTATTTCATCAAATTAAAAACTCTAAAAAAAAACGAAATTAACACTTTGAGGAAACTCAAGAATTAATTGATTTATTTTTTTTTAAATATTCAAAGTTTAAAATGAGGAAATTAAAAATAAATATTTTTATTCAAAAAAAAAAAAATCCAAATTTATCTTATTGAAAACTCTAAAAAAAACAAAATGAGTCTTTGAGTAAACTCATGAATTAATTTGATTAAAATTTGATTAAAAAATATTCAAAGGTTTAAAAAAACTATACAATTAAAGAAATATTTAAATATTTTTTTTAGCAAAAAAATTAATGGATTTCTTGAAATGTAAAACTCAAAAAAAACCGAAATTAACCTTTGAGGAAACTCAAAGAATTAATTTGATTAATTTTTTTTTAAATATTCAAATTTTTTGTGGGTTGAGGAAATTGGAAAATAAATATTTTTTTCAAAAAAAAATCAAAATTTATTTCATTAAATGTAAAACTAAAAAAAAAAAACAAAATTAAAATTATAGAAAACTAAAAAATTAATTTAATTAATTTTTTTTTTTTTAAAATATTCAAAGTTTAAAAAATGAGGAAATTAAAAAATAAATATTTTCAATAAAAATTAAAATTTATTTCATTAAATGTAAAACTCTAAAAAAAAACGAAATTAACACTTTGAGGAAACTCAAGAATTAATTAGATTAAATTTTTTTTTTTTTATATTAAAGATTTAAATATGGAAATGACAAAGTAAAATATTTTTTTCAAATAAGAATCAAAATTTATTTCATTAATGTAAACTCTAAAAAAGCCGAAATTAAACACACTTTAATGACCAAATAAATGAAGTATTTGATTCACAATTTTTTTTTTTTTTTTTTTTAAATAAATTAAAAGTTTTAAAAATGAGGAAATTAAAATTAAAATATTTTTTTCAAAATAAATCAAAATTTATTTCATTAAATGAAAACTCAAAAAAAAAAAAAACGAAATTAACACTTTGAGGAAACTCAAGAATTAATTTGATTAATTTTTTTTTTTTTTAAATATTCAAAGTTTAAAAATGAGGAAATTAAAATAAATATTTTTTTCAAAAAAAAATAAAATTTATTTTATTAAATGTAAAACTCTAAAAAAAACGAAATTAACACTTTGAGGAAACTCAAGAATTAATTAGATTAAAATTTTTTTTTTTTTTAATATTCAAAGTTTAAAAATGAGGAAATTAAAAATAAATATTTTTTTTTCAAAAAAAAATCAAAAATTTATTTCATTAAATGTAAAACTCAAAAAAACGAAATTAACACTTTGAGGAAACTCAAGAATTAATTTGATTAATTTTTTTTTTTTAAATATTCAAAGTTTAAAAATGAGGAAATTAAAAATAAATATTTTTTTCAAAAAAAAATTAAAATTTATTTCATTAAATGTAAAACTCTAAAAAACGAAATTAACACTTTGAGGAAACTCAAGAATTAATTAGATTAATTTTTTTTTTTAATATTCAAAGTTTAAAAATGAGGAAATTAAAAATAAATATTTGTTCCAAAAAGAATCTAAATTTATTTCATTAAATGTAAAACTCTAAAAAAAAAAACGAAATTAACACTTTGAGGAAACTCAATAAAATATATTTTTTTTTTTTTCCACAAATCCAAAATTCACTTCAGTAAATTTATTAATCATAATTTAAATTTTTAAAATGAAGTCCCAAGAAACAAATTTATTAAGATTATTTGAAACACTAAAAAAGATTATTATTATTATTTTTTTTTTTAATTGAGGGAACGTTGATAAATTTCCAAATTCAAAAAGAAATAAAAAAAACAATTTGTAATAGATTATTTAACTTCAATAAAAAAAAATCTTTTAGATTTAAATTAGACTACGTAAAATAAATTATTTTTCGTACCACTAAAAAACAAGGAATGACGCTTTAAGTTAGGTCTACTCTCCACAAAAATACTTTCCATACTGAACTTTCAAACTGACTTTCAAACTGTTCTTGAGGTCCATATTAAAAGTCCTAAACTTTATGAAACATTTGTCTAATCTTAAAGGAACAGTGTTTGAGCGAAAAGAAAGAATGGAAAGAAAAAGAATTTATTTTTATGGCTCCATTTTCGTTTTCCCAAAAAAAAAAAAAAAAAAAAAAAAAAAAAAAAAAAAAAAAAAGAAGAAAAAAAAAAAAAAAAAAAAAAAAACAAAAAAAAAAACAAGATGAGAAAGGGAGGTTTTTATTTTGGTACTAAAAAGCAAATCGTAAACTAAGAATTAGTGAGATGGTTTCGTGGAAATCAAAATATTTATATTTTAAACCTTGGACTTAGCGTTGTGGTTCCAGGGAAACTCAAAATGTTTATACCGTGACGGGCAGAATGTTAAAAGAATTGGGGCAGTAAATGAAATAACAAAGGAATTTTATCTCTCATATATAAAATGGACATTGTATATAGGTGAAACTGAATATATGAGAAAGAAAGAAAGAAAACAATGGAATCATCTTAAATTTTTATGGCGCTCAGATAGTGGTCCCAGAGGAAAACAAAAAAACTAAGGAAATAAAAAAAATAAAAATCTATAATAAAATTTTATTCCTTAAATCTAAGTTTGTTTATAACTCATTTATGAAATTGGATATAATAAGAAGAAAAAGGAAATGAAAATATTTTTCCCGTGACTAATGAGATAGGAAATTAGTTATAGTCCAAAAATAAAAAATGATATTTTGAGAAAGCGTTTGACCTAAATAATTTTAGAGGATTATGAGAGATTTATAGTTTAGCGTAGGAGGGAGAGATTTATCATGGGGTATAGGCCAAGGGGGAGATCAGTAAATGGAACAAAGAGAGGGGGGACGGAGATGCTTAAAATTAAAAAGACAATGGTTAGATTAATCTTAATTGTATTTTTCGGTGTTCCACGTATTATCTTAAGAAATACGTGGAATTCAATTTGAACGTGCATTTAAGTTCGAATAGAGATCCGGCCTTTCCCAGAAAAAAAAAATATGGAGTTTATTTTGAAATGGGTTGTTTTGGATTGGAGTATATGGGTTCCAAGGGAGGATAGGAGGGGTGAGCAGGTTTAGGATTTGGTTCGGGAGCACGTTGTACTACTGTATATTGGATAGTTGGAGCTGTTGGAACCGTTGTCATAGGTATAGATGTGGTAGAAGATGGTACTGTGTTTCTCGAGGAGGTAAGGAATTTCCGATATATAATCACTAGTATAGTGAGGCATATTATGGTTAGAAGGATGGAAGATCCTGAAAGGGAGATGGCGTGAATGCTGAGCACTTGGTGTGTCTGCGTTGTTTGATTTAAAGCGTTTAAGGAAGAGTCCCAATGTATTGCTATGGGTTGTAAATGTAAGTTAGAAATGGGAGTAGTAATATTTGGAGTGAAATCGTGGGGTAGGATTGTGTAATCTGGAAGTTGAAAGTTGGGTGAAATCCATTTAGTGTGTATTGAAGAATGAGTCGGGTACTTGTAACTATAATCTTCGGAAACAAAGTTACAACCGTGGGGGAGGCTAAAGAGGTTATCCGAAATTAAGTGTGGTGGTTGAAGAGGGCAGGAAATAGAGGCTACTGTTTTAGATGAAAGGGAGATAAGAGTTAGGTTCCCTACTTGTAGGAGGTATGGTTGTTTGTTTGGATAAGTCGAGTATTTGCAGGTGGTGTTATTAATTTGAGCTAGAATAGAAGTTAGAATGCAATTCTTATTGTCGAAGGTTTGGACAGGGTTAGGAGGGAAACACAGATATCTGGAGAGTGAGTGTTTGCAAATATCCGAGGACAGAGTATGACTGTATGTGTACTTTAGGGTTTTGTAATTTATAAAATAATATTGGTGAGAGGGATGTACTATAAGTCTGTCATAGGTGTTCTTAAAGGGAGTTGGGAAAGGTATAATTTGGTATGTTTCGTAAGGTGTTTCGGTTGAGAGAGGAATGATAGTGGAAATAATGTAAGGATTTTGATAGTGGAGATATGTCCAAGTAAAGGAGAGAAATTGGTAGAAGTTTGTTGGGTTGAGTGGTATTATGGGTTGGTGATCGGTGATTTGACTATTGTTGTATAGAAGATCATGCATGATTTCAAAGGTGTAAAGGTTTAGGGGAGTAGTGTGGTCTTGGGCTAGAGTCCATGTCTGTTGTACGGTGGAAATGAGCGTGTGTAGATTGTTTGCGATGTTTTTTTCAGATTAAAGTATAGATTCAATTTCAGAATTTCTTGTTGAAGTTCAATGGAAGAAATTGAGGAATTGTAGTGTTGGGCCAATATGATAAGATTTTGCTTTAAGGTGGAGAGTGTGTTGGTGTTAGCGTGGAGTTGTTCTTTGATTTTAAATATGTGTGTTCGAGTGTCTTCTAATAAGTTTATTTTGGTGTTTAGAGCTTGTATGTCTGCCATTGTTGCTGATCCAAATAGAAATTTCAATGTGTCTCCGCCTAGTTGAAAAGTTCTCTTTTCGGTCTTAATGAGAGATCTGGCGAAGATTCTTGTTGGTGGGATAATAACCAAGGGTCTTTTAAGATGTGTTGTTGTTGTTTTTGGTGTTCCATTAATAATGTATGCAAAAACGTTAATTTGGGTGAGGGGTTAGAGTTGGAATGAAATCTACTTTGATATCTGCTTTGGAGATATGGTACGTATTTCTCGATCAAATAATTATTTTGTTCTATTGTTTGTTTGACATTTTCATATATTTTTCTAGGGCATCGCATGTCGGTTTGCAAGTTGACGTATCTATTTATAAACTTGGTTTGTCCAGTATATCTTGCGATGAAGCCCTGATGTAGTTGGTAATTTGAAGTTGTTTGGTCCTCTTGAAGTGTCCATGTAGATGTTATTATGGCAAGGAGGATCCAAAAGTTGAACATGATGTCTGGAATCAAGAAGAATTACTGCAATATAGTTATTTTGTTTTAGATGTTATTTACTTGATTTTAACTTAATTGCTAGTACTAATTCCACTGTCCAACCCTTTTAGTTTCATTTTCGCTTAAAATTTTCTTACTATTTTTATTTTTTGCTTTTCTAGAGCTGTAGGAACAGCTTTCGTATCAATAACATCTTTGAAGTGTACCTTTCTAAGGTGTTATTGTGTTTTCACATATGTGCATATGTGATGATCCCCTGGGGGTAATTGAAAGAAAATTTTACATTTAAGAAGGTGGAGGTTGTTGAGGTGGATGACCTCTTCCTGAAGGGAGTGTTTGTTGAGGAGGTAAGAGATATTCTTAGAATGTTGAGGTTTGCAGAAGAAAAGAATGGTCTAGTGTAAAGGCGATAGTCTTGGTAATAGAGGTGAGAGTTGGAAGTTTTGGTTGTCCCCTTATTCTTTTGAAAAGATTTGAAAATTTTATTCCAGTTTTCCCTGTGCAGCTCTAACGTGTCACAGAGTGTCCGAACGTAGTCTAGGAAGATTCTGAAGGCAACGCCTAGGAGATGAGGTGCTGCTATCTTTATGGTGGCAGCAGATATATTAGGTGCATTAGAGCGTTCGGAGTTTAGTTTTGTTGGTGCATATTGCCCTTGAGAGATAGATAAGGTGAGAAGTAGCTGTGTATCTCCATCTATCTGTAGACTATGATAGGCGTCGAGAGGGTTCCGGTATGTGGAGATGGGACTCTTATCCAAAGTGGCTAAAATGTCCCTAAATCTTGGTAGTGAGGATCTGTCCAGTATCGTATGGGCATTGAAGTCTCGACAATTGGCAATTATTCGCGGGGTGGAAGAATTGTTTTCTGGAATGATTAGGAGAGGACTGTAATGAGAAATACTGGTGGATTTTATGTATCCTTTTTCTTGCAAAGACCTGTTCCAGTCTTCTATTGGAATGAGGTATTTGTAGGGCAGGTGTTGTTGTGGGCTATACCATACCCTTGGAGTATTATCTTGGAGTTGTGTAGAGAGTCTCTGGAAGAGGCATGTTGGAACTTCGTTGCCTTCGAGTGCTATGACCTTCTTGAAGTTCATTAAGAGGACGAGTAACTCTTCTAACTGGTCTGGATTTTGTGAAGTCGCGTAATCTTCTTGTTGATCATGGAAGGAATGCTGGATAAATTTTCTAAAGGTTATCCGGAGCTGCATGGGGGATAAGTTTTTCAAGGAAATGGCTAGGTTGGTGTTGGGAATCTGTAAAGATTCGTTCAAAATAATTATTGGATTTGCCTTAGAATTTGCAGTATGTTTGGTGATTGTAGATGGTGTGACCTTCTTGTTTATAATGCTTATACTGCTTTGGCCTTCTGGAGAAGCATTTAATACTCTTCCAGGAAAGAGGGTGAAGCTTATATTAGTTTTTCCAGTATTGAGAATTATTGTACCTGAGGAAGAGGTGTGAGCTGGAAGAGAAGCTTTCACCGAGGGGAAGGTTTCAGGACAGGAGATCAGTTCAGTGTCTTCAATAACTAATAGATTACAGTAATTGTCCGTGTCCACTAACAGGATGTTTGTTTCTTGGATGTCGTCGGAATATAGTGGGAGAGTGTCTGTTGTGTTAAAGTGTGTGCTTGGTATTCTCTTCTTGTTTGGGTAGCGGAGCGTCAATGGTAGAGAAACCGTCTTTAAGTCTGAACTCACTGAGATTTTGTGTTCATGAGTCTGAAAATTTATGCTAGGGTTATTGAGGAAGTTGGTACCTAATAAGAAAGGAGAAGTAAAACTAAAGAGATCTTCTGCTTGTAGAAAGTATTCCGTTCCGACTAGAGGATATGAGTCGTGTGAGGGACTATGAAGGACGTGACTGTCGTTTATGAAAGAGAAAAATGGTGTCATTTCTTGTCTTGAAACCTCTATAGTTTGCGAAATATGAGGAGTGGTGGTGCAAGTGTGAGGTGTTGGTAGGTTTTTCTCCTGAATATGATTTAGGATGTCTTCTAGAACAGTGGTGGTGGTACTGTCTGGTGTAAGATAAGTAGTGGAGGAGAATGTGTTTTCTTGACATATAGTTTTAAAAATGTTTCCCTGGTTTGAGGAGAGAACAAGAGAAGGTGGTGAATAAGTGAAAGAAAACCTTGTGTTGGTTAATGAGGTGATTGGTGCCGTTAGTGCATTCAAAGCGTTAAAAGTATTCTGTTGGTTTGAGGCCAGTGGAGGAGTAGAAATGTGAGCGCGAGAAAACTTAGTGTTGGTTAATGGGTCAACTGGTGTTGTTGATGCATGCAAAGCTTTACAATTATTCCCTTGGGTTGAGTTCCGCGGAGCAGTAGGAAATGAGGAAGAGCAAGATAGCCTAGTGTTGGTTTGAGAATCAACTAGCGTTGTTGAAGCATGTAAAACTTTAAAATTATTCCCTTGGGTCGAGTTAAGCGGACAAGTAGGAGGTGAGGAAGAGTGAGATAGCCTAGTGTTGGTTTGAGAATGAACTAGCGTTGTTGAAGCATATAAAGCTTTAAAATTATTCCCTTGGGTCGGGTTAAGCGGAGGAGTAGGAGGTGAGGAAGAGTGGGATAGCATAGTGTTGGTTAGAGATTTAACTGGCGTAGCTGAAACATGCAAAGCCTTAAAATTATTCCCTTGAGTTGAGTCAAGCGGAGGAGTAGGGGGTGAGGAAGAGCGAGATAAGCTGGCGCTGGTTAGAGAATCGACTGGCGTAAATGATTCATGTAGAGTGTTAAAGATATTCCTTCTGAATGATCGAAGAGGAAGAGTAGGAGGTGATGAAGAGCGAGATAGCCTAGTGTTAGTTTGAGCATCAACTGGCGTAAATGATTCATGTAGAGTGTTAAAGATATTCCTTCTGAATGAGCTAAGAGGAGGGGTAGGAGGTGATGAAGAGCGAGATAACCTGGTGTTAGTTAGAGAATCAGCTGGTGCAGTCGGTTCGTGTAAAGTGTTAAAAGTATACCTTCTAATTGAGGGAAGAGGAGGGGTAGAAGGTGAAGGAGATCGAGATGATCTAGTGATGGTTATAGAATCAACTGGAGCAGTTGGTTCATGTAAAGTGTTAAAAGTATTCCTTCTGATTGAGGTAGAGGGTGAGGGAGATCGAGGTAGCTTAGTGCTGGTTATAGTGTCAACAGGCGTTGTCAATACATGCATAGCGTTAGAGTTATCACTCTGGTTTGAGGTAAGCGGTGGAGTGGGAGATGGGTGTGGACGAGCGAATGCAGTGCCTGATGTGGTGTCGACTGGTGATGGTAATCCATGTTTAGCATTAAATTTGTTCCCTTGGTTTGCGTTAAGCGGAGGAGTAAGAGGTGAATGAGGAAGAGTAAACCTAGTGTCTGTTATTTTGTCAACTGATAGTGCTCGTTTAGGAGTGGCACTATCAATAAGAGGAAAGTTAGTTTGAAGTGTAGGTCGCCAAAGATTTGAATCAGCCTTAATGTATGCTGCGGAGTTAGAGTGTGTAGGTAGGTCATGCAAGGAGGTAGCCTTTGTTGTAGTAAGTGTGGTTAGCGCCTTTATGGAGGTAGCTTTTACTACTGAGTGCAAAGTAGGTGGTAGTGTGTTGAGAAATGGATTGAGGGAAGCGTTAGCACAGGCTGTAAGCATAGGAGATGTTGCTGATTCCTGTGAGGCAGGAGTATTGGTTTGTGAAGGAGAGGTAGGTGTAGTTGTGGTTATAAATGGGTTAGTAGAATTCCTAGCGTAGGTTGCGGTAGTAGAAAATGAATCTAAAGTTTTTGCACAATTATCACTAACTACTAGGGGTGTAGTATGTTGTGATGGAGAAGTGAACGGTTTGAGAAAGGCATTTGCATAGAAGGTAGGAGTTGCCGGAGTTATTGGTGTCTTCTTTGGAGTGTCTCTATCTACTACGCGGGTGGTAGGTGTGAATTTGAGGTGGAATGGATTGGTAGAAATCCAATTGTGAGTGTCGATAGCAGAAGATGCCATTGGAGATTGTGCATATGCATCGTTATTTACTAGGGGTGTAGTAAGCTGTGATGAAGGGGCGAAAGGAATGTGAGATGAGGGCTGTGATAGAGGAGCAAAAGGATTGTGAGATGAGGGCTGTGGTGGAGGAGCGAAAGGATTGCGCGATGAGGGCTGTGGTGGAACAGTGAGAGGATTGCGAGATGGGGGCTGTGATGGAGAAGCGAAAGGATTGCGAGATGAGGGCTGTGATGGAGGAGTGAAAGGAATGCGAGATGAGGGTTGTGGTGGAGGAGCGAAAGGATTGCAAGATGAGGGTTGTGGTGGAGGAGCGAGAGGATTGCAACATGAGGGCTGTGGTGGAGGAGTGAGAGGATTGCAAGATGAGGGCTGTGATGGAGGAGTGAAAGGAATGCGAGATGAGGGTTGTGGTGGAGGAGCGAAAGGATTGCAAGATGAGGGTTGTGGTGGAGGAGTGAGAGGATTGCAAGATAAGGGCTGTGATGGAGGAGTGAAAGGATTGAGAGAGGGTTTAACAGAAGAGGTAGGTAGAGCTGATGCTGTTTGTGCAAGTGTAGGAGTATTTTCTACGATGTGTGCATTAGGTGTGAGATTGAGAAGGAATGGGTTTTTATTGTTCATAGCGTGAGATATTGTTCTGGAAGGTGGTATCAAAGCGTGCGAAGCGATAGTAGTATCTTCTTGGTGTGCGTGAAGAGAAGGTATTGGAAGAAAAGGATTTTGAGAATTCATACCATATATTATGGGGATAGAGGCTGCTTGAAGAGAGCTTGAGGAAGCCTTAGTGTCTACTGGTTCCTGGTTATGGAATGGCATGTGAAGGAAAGGGTTGAGTGAACTCTTATGTGAGGAAACATTAGTGGATGATGTTGTTGGCTTGTATTCCGTGTTAGCATTTTCGTCTGGTTGAGAGTTAGACCTTTTTATAGGAAGAGAAGAGGCAAGGCAGTTCCTAGAGTTGGAAGGTGCTGAGAGAGCAAGCTTAGCGGTAGTGCTATTTTCTAGCTGAGAATTAAGCAAAACAATTTGAGGCAATTGGTTAGGTGCAGAGGTGGAGAGAGGCTGCAGAGCATGCTTAGAGGAGGAAGGAGTTGAGGAAAGAGTTGAGGTATGGAAATCTTTATCAAAAAGGTACTTACTATTGTTCCCTGTGGTCTCAGACTTTTGATTGATAAAGTTATTATCTAACTCTTTACCCTGAGGGGGATATTCTTTATTGTAAGCGTTTTGTAAATTATTGCTATTAGCTAAGTTACCTTTAATCTCATTCATATCAATCCTATGGATGGTCGTGTTTCGATCCATTTCTGAAAAAGCTAAACTATTAAAACTTTCGTTCTCATTTTCACACACATTTACATTAATGTTTTGCATATGAGTGATGGAGTTAATATTTATAATTTCATTAGTTAAACTCATTTTAGTTTCAGATATGTTGGTATCTGAAATACTTTGTTGTTCATAAATCTCATTATTACCCTCTTTTAAAATAATTTCGCGTTCTGAGTTTTTACCATTACCATAAATGTTAAATTTACTGTAAAAATCCTTACTTGGAGCTGGGTGCTCATGATAAATAGAATTAACTGTATTTAATGCATTATTAACATTATAATTTGTAAGTGTGCCCATTTTAACAAAAGATATTTTACTTTTATTGTTATGACCTAATATATTTTCATTTAGAATACACCAATTTTGAACAGAAGGAGCTCGCTGCTCGTTAACTCTAGACTCTATATGTGAGCCTTTACAAAAATTACTATTTGTACTTTGGGGAGGAGTTGTTTCATTGTGAACGCTGAAACAACTTCGGATATCAGTTTCCTCAGATACACATTGAGGGATATGATTATCTGGAAGAGGGGTATTTAGTGGAAGATGAGGGTGAAAATTTGAAACACTGGAGGTGTGCAAGGGGGTTTGGAGAAGCCTAGAGGAGCACAGGTTCTGGCTTCTCACTCCCGAAAATTTTCTAAGTCTTCTTGGAGTGGATGATCCATTGTAACTACATCATTCGTCTGAGGTGGAGGAGTACTAGGAGATGAGACTCGTATTTGTTCATTGTAATCATTTCTTGTAGAAGTTACATCTAAGTTCGAAAAGTGAGTAAAGATTTTCTTGGCTCTATGCTGACTTTTGGAAGTTGTATTCTCTTCAGGAAACTTGTGGTATCTCTCTTGACTACTTTTGTGTGGAGCTCTTTCATCGTTGTAGGAAGAACTCTGGCATTGTAGTGATGAATGCCTTTGTTGCTTAAAGAGTTTTGCCGCTGGAGCTTTTTGAGGTGGCTCGTGAGCAAAAGATTTTGGAGTGAGGCACTCCTGTTGTGAGGGTTTGTGAAACCGCTGGTTTCCGTTGGATTGGAGAGAGGACTTTTGCCATTGGGATTTGGCAACGTTTTTGTAGTCATTAAGAAATTCCAACTGTTGGAAATGTTCACTTAGAGATGCAGAGATATTGAGATTATTAGGTTGTGCCGAATAATTTGAAGAACTAAGAGCCTTTTTATACTCATATATTGTTGAATAGTTGCATTGAGTTGGAGAGATTGAGAATGGCATAACCTTTTTATGATGCGTGACTATTATTTGTGAGGTGGGAGGAGTAACTGCATCGTCACTATTCATAATAATAAAATAAGTGCAAAAGTATTGAGATAATACTTTATGAGTAGACCGTTACGTGATAATAAGAAGGGATTGAAAGTTGCTATAGCAATTTTGAACCCACTTATATCTTTTTTTTTTTATTACCTTGAGTGATTGTCTGGAATCACTTTTTATTCCGTTGTTTCTCAAGTGGTGTGTAATGGTTTCGCGATTAGTGCCTCTTCTTTCCACAGGATGCTTCACAGAAGCGGGTTGCCACTTTTAAAAACTTTATCTTATCCTACTGAGTAAGAGGATGAAGGGATAGGCCTGGTTGCACAACTATTTTTATTCCCTAGCATCTGACATATATTTTATAGATTTTATAATCCAAATTACACACCTGAATAATAAAAAAAAATATATATATATATATATAAATACAATTATTATTATTAATAATATTTAAAGACATTGCCTTTAAAATTCTTAAAAAAATATTTTGGATCGACGTTAGTCTCTAGAACAATAGTATTCTCTACAATGTTGCAGAAATCCCATGAAAAATAATTTAAACACTGCTAAATTTTTTTTTAAATGGTGGAAAACCCAAATTAATTATATTAGTCAACATTAGACACTTGTATAAAATAATTTAAATCCCTGATAGAGGAGTTCTCAAAACCATTTAAATTAAAAGTTAATAGTAAATAAAGAAGCAAATACAAAAATTACATATTTTTAAAAACCATTAGTCATTTGACTAAGACCAGTTAATATAAGTTGTTTTAAAGTTTGAAGAACTCAAAAAAAAAACTTATTAATCTTTAATAATTACTAATTAAAATGAAGGTGACACTAAATAACAAATAAGACATTAGTCATACAAAGATTTATAAAGCTGAGCGAACTAAAAAAAATTAACATTATAAAATTATTAGAAATGAAGTAGATACTAAATAACTAATTAAAAAAAATATTAGTCATAAAACTAATATGGGTCACACTAAAATTATTAAAGTTTGAAGAATTCTAAAAAATAAACATTTAGCTTTAATAATTTATAAACGTCAATTAAATATGCTTAAAACTATTAGTCAAGTGACTAATATGGGTTGGTATAATGTTTTAAAAGTTTAAAGAACTCTCAAATAAATAACATAATATTACTTTTAATAATTGACAATGAAGCATGCATAAATTAATTTTACGAAAATAAAAAAAAATATTAGTCAAGTGACTAATATGTGTTGATATCATGTTTTAAAAGTTTAAAAATGAGGAAACTAAAAATTATTTTTTTTTTTTCAAAAAAATTAAAATTAAAATTCATCTCATTAAATTTTACTAAAAAAAAACGAAATTAACACTTTGAGGAAACTCAAGAATTAATTAATTAATTTTTTTTTAAATATAAAAATCTTTTGAATGAGGAATTAAAAATAAAACTATTTTTTCAAAAAAATCAAAAATTCATATTCATATTAAATGTAAAACTCTAAAAAAACGAAATTACCACTTTGAGGAACATCAGAATAATTTGATTATTTATTGTTTTAAAATATTGTGAAAAAGTTAAAAAATGAGGAAATTAAAATAAATATTTGTTCCAAAAAAATTCAAAATTTATTCAGTCAAAATGTAAAACTAACTAAAAAAAAAAAAGAAAATTAACAATTTGAGGAAACTCAAGAATTAATTTGATTAATTTTTTTTAAATATTTTGAAAGTTTAAAAATGAGGAAATTAAAAATAAATATTTTTTTCAAAAAAAATCAAAATTTATTTCATCAAATGTAAAACTCTAAAAAAAACGAAATTAACACTTTTGAGGAAACTCAAGAATTAATTTGATTAATTTATTTCTTAAATATTCAAAGATTTAAAAATTGAGGAAATTAAACATAATATTTTTTTTCAAAAAAAAAAAATCAAAAATTTATTCAATTAAATGTAAAACTCTAAAAAAAACGAAATTAACACTTTGAAGGACAACTTCATGAATTAATTGATTAATTTTTTTTTAAAATATTCAAAGTTTAAAAATGAGGAAATTAAAAAAAAAATATTTTTTTTTCCAAAAAAAATCAAAATTTATCTTCATTAATGTAAAAGACTCAGCAAAACACGAAATAACACTTTGAGGAAAACTCAAGAAATTAATTTGATTAATTTTTTTTTTAAATATTCAAAGTTTAGCGATTATTAAATGAAAATAAATTATTTTTTTCAAAAAAAAAGTTAAATTTATTTCAGATTAAAATGTAAAACTAAAAAAAAAACGAAATTAACACTTTGAGGAAACTCAAGAATTAATTTGATTAATTTTTTTTTTTTAAACTAGTAAAAATAGGAAACAATTGAGGAAATTCAAAAAGAAAAATTTTTTTCAAAAAAAATTAAAATTATTTCATAAATGTAAAACTCTAAAAAAAACGAATTTTTTCTTTTAGGAATTCAACAATTAATTAGATAAAATTTTTTTTTTTTTTATATTCAAAATTTATACAAAATGAGGAAATTGATATCCAATATTTTTCAAAAAGAATCCCAAAAATTTATTCAATTAAATGTAAAACTCTAAAAAACGAAATTAACACTTTGAGGAAACTCAAGAATAAAAAATTAAATAAAAAATTTTTTTTTTTTTTTTTTTTTAATATTTCAAAGTTTAAAAATGAGGAAATTAAAAATAAATATTTTTTTTCAAAATAAATCTATCATCATGTACCGCTTACATTGAAGCTGATGAAACTCAAAAAAATAACGAAATTACACATTGAAGGCAAAGTGAAGAAAAATTTGGTAATATTTTTTTTTTTAAAATATGAAAGTCTAAAAAAAAAAAAAATTAAAAAATAAATTATTTTTTTTTCAAAAAAAAATTAAATTATTTCTTAAATGTAAAACTCTAAAAAAAACGAACTTAACACTTTGAGGAAACTCAAGAATTAATTAGATTAAAAATTTTTTTTTTTTTTAATATTCAAAGTTTAAAAATGAGGAAATTAAAAATAAAATTTTTTTTTAAAAAAAAATCAAAAATATTTCATTAAATGTAAAACTCAAAAAAACGAAATTAACACTTTGAGGAAACTCAAGAATTAATTTGATTAATTTTTTTTTTTTTAAATATTCAAAGTTTAAAAATGAGGAAATTAAAAATAAATATTTTTTTAAAAAAAAATATAAAAATTTATTTATTATTTTAAACTCTAAAAAACGAATTAACACTATTGAGGAAACTCAAGAATAATTAGATTAAATTTTTTTTTTTAATATTCAAAGTTTAAAAATGAGGAAATTAAAAATAAATATTTGTTCCAAAAAGAATCTAAATTTATTTCATTAAATGTAAAACTCTAAAAAAAAAACGAAATTAACACTTTGAGGAAACTCAATAAAATATATATTTTTTTTTTTTTTTTTTTTTTTACAAAATTCCAAAATTCACTTCAGTAAATTTATTAATCATAATTTAAATTTTTAAAATAAAATGAAGTCCCAAGAAACAAATTTATTAAGATTATTTGAAACACTAAAAAAGATTATTATTATTATTTTTTTTTAATTGAGGGAACGTTGATAAATTTCCAAATTCAAAAAGAAATAAAAAAAACAATTTGTAATAGATTATTTAACTTCAATAAAAAAAAATCTTTTAGATTTAAATTAGACTACGTAAAATAAATTATTTTTCGTACCACTAAAAAACAAGGAATGACGCTTTAAGTTAGGTCTACTCTCCACAAAAATACTTTCCATACTGAACTTTCAAACTGACTTTCAAACTGTTCTTGAGGTCCATATTAAAAGTCCTAAACTTTATGAAACATTTGTCTAATCTTAAAGGAACAGTGTTTGAGCGAAAAGAAAGAATGGAAAGAAAAAGAATTTATTTTTATGGCTCCATTTTCGTTTTTCCCAAGAAAAAAAAAACAAGACAATAAAAAAACAAGTAAAGAAAACAAAAGTCGGAAAGAAAAAAACAAAAACAAAAAACAAAAAAAAACAAGATGAGAAAGGGAGGTTTTTATTTTGGTACTAAAAAGCAAATCGTAAACTAAGAATTAGTGAGATGGTTTCGTGGAAATCAAAATATTTATATTTTAAACCTTGGACTTGGCGTTGTGGTTCCAGGGAAACTCAAAATGTTTATACCGTGACGGGCAGAATGTTAAAAGAATTGGGGCAGTAAATGAAATAACAAAGGAATTTTATCTCTCATATATAAAATGGACATTGTATATAGGTGAAACTGAATATATGAGAAAGAAAGAAAGAAAACAATGGAATCATCTTAAATTTTTATGACGCTCAGATAGTGGTCCCAGAGGAAAAAAAAAACTAAGGAAATAAAAAAATAAAAATCTATAATAAAATTTTATTCCTTAAATCTAAGTTTGTTTATAACTCATTTATGAAATTGGATATAATAAGAAGAAAAAGAAAATGAAAATATTTTTCCCGTGACTAATGAGATAGGAAATTAGTTATAGTCCAAAAATAAAAAATGATATTTTGAGAAAGCGTTTGACCTAAATAATTTTAGAGGATTATGAGAGATTTATAGTTTAGCGTAGAAGGGAGAGATTTATCATGGGGTATAGGCCAAGGGGGAGATCAGTAAATGGAACAAAGAGAGAGGGGGGACGGAGATGCTTAAAATTAAAAAGACAATGGTTAGATTAATCTTAATTGTATTTTTCGGTGTTCCACGTATTATCTTAAGAAATACGTGGAATTCAATTTGAACGTGCATTTAAGTCTCGAATATATATATATATATATATATATATATATTATATATATATATAATTAATATATATATATATATTATATAATTAATATATATATATAATATATTATATATATATATATAGTATATATATATATACTATATACTATATATATATATATATATATAATATCACCTTATTATTTCAAATTTAAAACTGCGATTTAACCAAAACTTACTTTTGGGGCCAGCATCATCAGGAGGTGGACGGGCTAGAAAAACCTTTAGCTCAGGCAAGGCATGTCACAACTGTCGGGGTGCCAAGTCTGAAAAATTATCTCAAACTCCAGAAATTAGAGGTGTAGATAATATCACTACCCCTTTTTTCCTGATCATCCTAAAGATCAGGAAAATCCTGTAGACATAATTGGAAAAATATCACATGAAGTGTTTTTCATACATTAAGTGCTCCAGAGCACGTAGAAAGACGATTTAAACGTCTATATGGAGTCAAAAACTCGATAACAGAAATAGAACTATCAAAAATAATCTCCCGATAAATTGAAACCTTCCAAGGGAACCAAACGCCCAATTGGCTTGGCCCTAAACCATTCGAGTAGGATTCAAACCCTCCGAAAACGTCTAACCGACTTGCCAAAAGCCTAACCTGACAAGTCCAGTTGTCAAATATACGAAGGATGAGATATCCAAGTTAAACTGCCGACAGACTTTGGAATTTCCTGCCTTTTAGAAGGCTCCAGGAGACCTGGAAAATGGTCTTCCAGACAATAGAAGGTGGGTTCTTTGCTTGAATTGCTGGCTGTGTTGCCCCCTGGAAAAAATAGCTAAACTCCTCCGAAGTTGGGGGCCTTGACCAAGTCAGCTGCTGACATGGGCTGCTAGCTATGGACATTAGGGCCGAAAAATCTAAAAAGTTTCAAAAAATGCTAGAAAGATAAACAAAAAATGCTGAAAGGAACAGATTTATCAGACTTGGGCCAGATTTAGAGACAATTAGATTTAGGGACAGATTTAGACACAATTGACCAAACTTTCAGTTTGGATGTCAGTTTAGCATCCTATACTTTTCGAATCTATATATACGAGGGCTGTTCAAAAAGTATCCGGATTACATTTATTACATGGAAAATATAGGAGATACAGGTTAAGAGGCTTAGTCCCCTTCAAAATAAGAACCTCCTGCAGCTACACACTTTGCCCAACGTTCCTGCCATTGATGGAAACATTTCTGGAAGTCATTCTTCGGAATGGCCTGAAGTTGCCTCGTCGAATTCCGCTGAATGGTTATGACATCATCAAATCGCTTTCCTTTTAGAGTCCGCTTGAGTTGGGGAAATAGGAAAAAGTAACATGGTGCCATATCGGGCGAGTATGGAGGATGTGGCACCTGCGTTGTACCATGTTTCGGTAAATACTGTTGCACAACATTGGCAGTGTGTGCGGGTTCGCCATCATGATGAAGGATCCAGGCACCTGAGGCCCATAACCTCGGACATTTTTTTCTGATAGCTTCTCGCAATTTCCTCAAAACATCCAGATAGAACTCCTTAGTAACGGTTTGCCCTGGTGGTGCATACTCATGATGCACAATACCTTCGATATCAAAAATACCAACAGCAACACTTTGATGCTGCTACGAACCTGTCGTGCCTTCTTTGGTGTGGGGGTGTTGGTGTTTTCCACTGGGACGATTGTTGTTTTGTTTCGGGGTCGTACTCGTACACCCACGACTCATTACCTGTTATAATGTTCCTCATAAAGTCCGTATCAT
>JABUQX010071289.1:12500-27500 GCA_015478945.1 Trachelipus rathkii | reverse complement strand
TATATATATATATATATATAATATATATATATATATATATATAATAAATAATATATATATATCATATATATAACCTATATATATATGTATATATATATATATATATATCAGGTATCGTTATACAGCTGCTAATACTGTCACAGTTTGAAAATATATATTCTTTCTTATTGGATTTCGGGTTTCGGGTTTCGAATCCGGGAGTCCTCCTGTTGGTTTATAGCAATTCCTTAGCACTTGAAACATAGCTAAAAGGAAACCTTGGAAGAATGCTTTTTATCCCAGGATGCTTCCCCGCTTATTCTCGAGTCAAGGGGTCAAACAGGGCTTCACTCAGAGAGAAGATGTATCATTTCTCTGAGCGGAGAACTGTCAGGCTCTTGACTAGAGTGTTATCATGAAAGTTTCTTGGAAGAAAGCATTCTTGCATGGTTTCCTTTAAGTTCATTGTGGTAAACTGGTAAAACACTTGTTATACGAACAGCCACGACTCGGGTTCGAAACCCAATAGAAGAGAATAAAGTTTTTATATATATATATATATATATATATATATATATATATATATGCATATACTATATATAGTATATAATATATATATATATATATTATATATATATATATTTAAATATATATATATATATTCGCAGTAGGCGGCATTGAAGGTATGAGCCGCATACCCTAATGCAACTTACAACTGATGATGTATATATTTCTTTTAATATTTTTTAGAACTATCAAATTTAATTTATCATTTTTTCTATACTAAATAACCATAAGCTATTTTTGCCGTTCCTATGACGATAGAGAAAGACACATGATACTCGGGACGCGCATGCGCGAAAAATTATCTTTTATTAAAAAAGTTCATTTATTATTTACTAAATATATTGAAAATAAGCGGCTTGCTTACATTTTCCTCAGTTTGATCTAGTGGTTATGTGATATTGTGTTCATTAGTTTTTTAATTAGCCATATATATATATATATATATATATTATATATAAGGGGAATCTGTTTATATATATTATATATATAATTAATATAATTAGAATATATAGTATATATAACTATACTAGTAGTATATATATATATATATATCACATATATATATAGTAATATATATATGTATATATATATTATATATATATATAGTATATATATATATATAGCTATAGTATATATATTATATATATACTATATATATTTTTTTTTTACATTATATATAATAATATATATATATATATATATATATATAAGGGGAATCTGCTTAGAATAATGAATAGGGATGGTGCTTTTGTAACTGATGAAATGGATGTGAGGGGAGTGTGGAAAGAACACTTCGAAAATCTGCACAATATTAACAGTAATGATGAGGTGTTAGTGAATGTGTGTGGTTTTTTGATGATGCAAGGAATAGGTATTTGGGATGAGGTTATTTTAGTAAAGGAGGAGGTAATGGGTTAGAGTGAGAAAGTTGAAGAATGGTAAGTCTGGCCAGGTAAATACTAGATGAAATTACTAGTGAAAATGATCAAGAACGGAGGCGAAGATGGTGATTGATTGGATTTGGAAGTTTGGTAATAAAGCGTTTATGAGGGTACTAGTTCCAAGAGATTGGAGGAGAGCGGTAATAAAGCGTACCTTTATATAGGGTAAGGGAGAAAAGGGGAATTGTAGAAATTAATAGGGAATAAGTTTATTGAGTGTTGTAAGGGAAGGTATATGCTGGTATTTTTGGTCTAAAGAGTGCGTCGAGGGACTGAGGGACTGGTTGGTGGGTGCGTTTAGGGGTGCGTTTAGGAGTGGTATGGGATGTGTGGATAAGATCTTTACATTGAAACAAATGAATTGAGAAAATGAGGGAGAAGAGATAAAGTATATTTCATGGTTTTATGGATTTACAAAACAGGCGTACTGATAGAGTTAATCAGGGAAGCTTTTAATGGCCGAGGCTATTAGTGATATATGGTGTTGGTAGGTAGGCTTCTGTGATGGAATCAAAAGATGTACTGAACGATAGTGAAAGCGTGGTGTAAGAATTAAAATGGTGTCAATGGTGATTGGGTTTTAGGATTAAAAATAGCGAGTTAGACAAGGGTTGTGTTTATGTTCTTGGTTATTCAATGTGTAGTACATGGATGGGTTATGAAAGAATTCGAAGGTGGGGATGCAGAAAATGGTGTTAGAATGAGGAGAATGGAGATGAGTGGAGGGTGCCCTACCTAATTATATGCGGATGATTGTGGTTTCTGTGTCGGCGAATCCCTGAAGAAGAGTTTGTTGAGAAGGATTGGTAGAAGAGATTTGGCAGGGTATGTAAAAAGAGGGGTTTGAAAGTAAACGTAGATAAGGTAAGGTTATGGTTGTGGAGTGAGGACAGTCCTCAAGTGTGAAGTTATGTTAGATGATATTTAAGATATAGCAAGTGTCTGAGTTAAATATTTAGGGTATGTGTTGGATGAGAAGGGAACTGGAATGATGCAGAGTGTAGTAGGAAAGTTTGTGAATCGGCAGGAAGGTTGGCTGGTGCAATAAATCGTTGGTGATGTAGAATAGTGACTAAGTTTAGAGAGTGCGCTACGGAGTCGGCTTGTCAACATGAGTTTATGTTTGTTACCTGTGTTATTGAGTATGATAGTGAGACTATGGTCCTGGAATACAGAAAGTATTCAGTAAGATCTTAAAGTTCAAGCTGTAGTTTCGGATGGACAATTTCGCTGTAGGGGCATAGCTAGGTGTGAAAACGAATTAATAAAATGAGGAACGAACGTATTATGGAGTTTATGTGGTGTGAAAGAAGGGGTAAAATCGAGAGAATAAATGAAACGTATGTGAATGATGGTTTTTGGTCAATGATGGAAAGAGGGATGGTTCAATGATATCGTTCGGTTAGGTTAAGTCGGTTATGTATAAGTTGAGCAGTGTGTTGGGAAACGCGACCCGGATGGGAGACCCGAGAGAAAGTGGATTGAGTCGGTGACGAATGTCTGAAGGAGAGAAATGTGAGCTTTTGGCAGAGGCGTGAATAAAGGTGCATGATAGGAAGAATGGCGATGGCGGGGTTTTTGTATGGGGGTATGGTTGTGGCCACCTGGGCCAAGGGATGAAACCCTATAAACTGACGATTTACCATAGTGAGGGTCCCGTCGCGGGGTCCCATGAAGCTCTAGGGTGGATTTTCTGTCTTGTGACGAGTTCTCACTAATTAATAGGTACAGAGGGGGCGGTAAGGCAGGGCTTTCCTTTTGAACTTTTGTCATATTCTTCTACTAAGCTTTTTCTTTATTCGCGAATGCATGGACACGCAGCCTTACCCCCAGTCTTGGGGCAAAAGGGAAGACTAAAGGAGATTATATATATTATATATATTATATATATGATATATATATATAGTGGTGAATATGCTGGGAATTAAGGTATATTTTATCATATATCAGTAGTTATTATATTATATATACTATAATATATATATATTATATATAATATATATATACTATGATTTTTAGTTCTTTTTGAACTTAAAATAATATCTACGTTAAAGTAGTAACTTATATATATATACTATATAGTATATATACTAATGTATATATATGATATATATTATATAGCTATACTTATATTATATATAGTATATAATTATATATATACTATAGTATATATATAATATATATATATATTCGTAACGCCTAAAACATGCCCCATTTGAATTGTAGATTTCAAAAAAGTCATTTCCTCCTTGTTGTGTTAATATCCCCCATTGAGCATTTTTTTCGGCGAAACTCCCGCAAAAATATATATCCAATACTTGTATATAATATATAGTTTATAGTATAGTATACTATATATATATAATATAGTGTCTGTATATATATAGTAGTAAAAAATAAAAAAATATATATTATATATATATATAGTATATAGTATATTATAATATAGAATACAGTAGTTAATATATATTTGCTATATATATATAAATAATTTTATTTTAATTTCTCGTTATATGTGTAAAATAATAATAATAATAAACGGTATGCTGAAAAGACAAATAGTCTTGACGAAAGCATTTATTATTATTATTATTATTATTATTATTATTATTATTATTATTATTATTATTATTATTTATTATTATTATTAGTAATTAATTATTATTATTATTATTATTATCTATTATTAATTATTATTAGATTTAGTATTATTACTTATATATTATTGATTATTGATTATTATTATGTATTATCTATTACTTATTATTATTATTATTATTATATTATTATTATTATTATTATTATTATTATTATTATTATTATTATTATTATTTTAAAAAACTATTTCGGATTTGAAATTTTATAATAAAATAAAACTGTAAGTTTTAAGGGTGATTTTACGTATAATTTGAAGGCAAAAGAAGCCTTAACATTTTTGGCTTATTTAATTTATTTAAAAGGTGTGTAGCCGACTTTTGTCTTAACAAATGTTCTTTTTCATTAATTCTTGTAATTGCATTTATTTATTATTTTAAGATAGCAAGGTGTTGCCAAATTAGTCAATCCACCTTTGTCCTGATTTAGAGGAATCGTAAATGGGAAATTCTTCTGATATGTACGAACTGAATAGATTTATATATCCCTGCTAATTAAGTGATTTATCGAATTTTGTAAATATTGGTCTAAAATGATTATCAAGGGTGACTTTATTTCATATAAGACGTAATGTAATAAAGTTCGGAATGATTATTATCCATTATTTTTGTTGGAGGAAACCTGTGTAGCTGTATACGTTTGGCATACTATCATTTTGACGACGATTTTGAAAGTTCCTCTGTAGTACTGTTATATACTTCCCTGTGTTGTAGAATCTTTGTTAACATTGCGTTAATTTCTCGATTTAATTATTTATTATTTTATCTTGTGTCTTAAATGTTTTAAAGTGATTAATATTGTGTATTTTGGTATTTAATATTTTTTCTCTTTGTGGTTTAAAGTGTCTAAATATTTCATATGGGTTTTATGTACTGGAAAGTTGTCCAAATGTTGAAGTCACCTGTTGATGATTTACAGTAAGTACAATATTGCAAAGTTTGATAAATTTTGATGCATTTAATTTTCACGTTAAAGATTTAAAGCAAAGTAAAAATTGTTCCTTGATATATTTTTCTCTGATTATTAAAATAAATTTGTTAATTAATCTTGTGATATCTTTTGTTAATAGTTTCAGTGAGTTAATATATTTTATTACCTGATTGAAATATTAGGATTACATCTAGTGAAGCTTGTCTATCTCAACATTGTTTTTCTTGATTATTATCTATATGCCTGTCCTATATTATTAGTGTCTTCGATATAATATTTGGCAATTTATTATATCGTCGTTTATATAATATCTGACCCTTAGTTTAGTATTTTTGCAATCAATTAATTACTGTTAAGATATATTTTTTTTTTTTTGGTGCTTTTTCTTATGTTCTTTCTTTTGTAATATAGGAATATATTACACAACTTGGTTCATAATAACCGGCACGTTGATTTATTTATTTTGTTGCATTTAATCTAATTCAGTTTCGATATATTTCATAATATATTTATCTTTTTTACGTATCTTATTTTGTGTTCTTTATTTTATGATAGAGTAATATATCATAAAGCTTGGCTCATAATATCTGGCATATATTTAACTTATTTGTTAATACTGGATTAGAAGATATTATTTATGTTTAATAAATAATTTATGTACAGTGCGTGTTATCAATTCTATTTTTGAACCCTTCGTACTGTGGTAGTTGTATTTTGACCAAAGAGGATTTTGATGTTAGCATTTTTATGCATGTTATTTTAAGGATAATTTGGGCCCTTATATATATATATATATATATATATATATAAGTATATATATATATATATATAATATCATATATATATACTATAGTGATATTATATCATATATAGAGCAAGTAATAATGAATAATATATAATGATATAGTATACTGTATATATAATATTATTATATTATATATAGTATATATTATTAAGAAATATATGATATATATATATATATATATATATATATATATATATAATATAACTATATTATATAATAAATACTATATATATAATATATAATATATATAATATATATAGGTAGAATTTACTTTTAGAATAACTATCCGGTATATATATATTTAGCGTTATATAGCTATTCATAGGTACATATATATATTAATTATATATATATATATATATATAGTATATATATATACTAATAATTATATATATATAAGTACGATATATATATATAATGGCATATATATATATAACCTATATATGATATCATATATATATATTATATAAGAGCGAATATATATATATAATATACTAATAGTATATTATATATATAATATATATAATATAGTTACTATGTATACTATATGTTTATATATATACGTATATATATTATATATACCTTATTATATATATATATAACCTTATATATATAATAAGTATATATTATCATGCTCTATATATATATATATATAATATATAGTAATATATCAGGTATATATATTTACAGGAGTTTTATGATATATTGTATTCGTAACGGTTTATATATATATATTATATATATAATATAATATTATATATATTATATAATATATATACGTAATAGATATAATAGTATGTAATATTAATATATATTAATATAGTAATATAGTATATATACTATTATACTATATATATATATATTTCAGTTTATATATATATATATATATATATACTATCTAGTAAATATACATATATAGATATATATATATTAAGATATAGTTAAATATATAGTATATATAATAATATATAGTATATATATATATTCTAATATATAATAGTTAATATTTATATACACTATATATATAATATATAATATATATATATATATATATACTGATAAGGATACTATATATATATATATAATATTATAATATTAGAAGATATATAGTAACGGGTCTATTTACAGTTTAATATGTTATAATATATATATATATATATATATATACTATACTATATATATATAAAAATATATATTTATATATATATATATATATTTATATATATATATATATTATTAGTATATATATATATATATATACTATATAAGTAGTATTTACAGTTTTCACGCAAGCTAACGGCTCACACTGGGAGTCCAGAGCCCTATTCAAAAGGTGGGTGTCGGAACTCTCAGATATTTTATAACAACGTCAATTATGCGCAGAGTATAGCACAGACGCAGGGCCTTTAAAAAGTGAGAGATATTAAATTCAGCAGGAAACACAGATAGATGGAAGAGAATTCCACAGAACAGAGGTGACAGAAAAGAAGGAAGCACCGCAGCGAACTAGGCCTTGTATAGCTTGAGTAACTAAAAGTCATATGCTGAAACAGCAGCCCTTTTGCTACGAGGGCGTCGAAAAGATGGTGGTAGCGAGTGATAAGTTCCCTCGAGCACCTTGCCGCTGCGGTACTATAGAAAAGAGATAAAGCACAATATTGCGCCGCAAAGATAGCTTGAGAGGGTCAAAATGAGCTGGAGTGCAGAAATTTAATGCCTTTTTGGCCTTTGACTGACCCTATCCAAAAGCCGGTAAAACCAAGGCCCCCCCAGATAAGAGAGCAGTATTCCACTACAAGGGCGGATGAGGCCTTAGTATAGCCTGGAGTAACTGAGATGATAAAAAGTCTCGAAGTCTAAACAGAATTCTCAGTTTTCTTTGAGGCCACCCTAGCAACCGTTATGATGTGGATGGTTTCCAAGACATTTTTTTGTTTATTTCTTAAGGGAAAGCAATGTTTATATGTTCAACAGGAGAGACGAGAGAACACTCGAAAGAGATAGGAAAGTTGTTGGAAGGTATCTGTTAGCAGGGGGAGATTTGTAGAAGTTGGGTTTTTTAAATAAATTGAATTTCACTAGGGTAGAGACCACCCACACCCAAGAAAGTTCTGTCTCAGATCAGCGAGAAATTAAGAGTCGCGGAAATGAATTAGGACGAGAGGTCAATTCTAGAAGTAAAAGAGGGAACAAATTGAAAATGAGTTGAAGAAAATGAAGGGTCGAGTCATCCACATATAGAGTGGAATAAAGTTAGATGTGCAGGGGAGAAGATCAGATCATTAATGAAGGTAGGAATAAAGTAGGATATAAGACAGAACCCGGAGGAGAACCCCAAGGAACAACGCTATTGATAGAAAAAGAAAAAGTCGCCCATCAACAACAGCCGATTTTGAGCGATATATGAAAGAAAACTAGACATACGTAATCAAAGAAAGGGAGGAAACCCAAAAGGAGGGGAAGCTGTCAGCTTTGGATATAGCAAGCGCCAACCACGCGCAAGTCTCCCCGTATGTTCCTAAAGGCAGAAAACCATAAATCAGTTCGATAGGAGGAAAGTATAATCGCCAGTAGACCTCGAGCACCGAAAGCCGTACTGGCGAAACAGAAAGAAGTAAAATGAGATATCCAGATGTTCTAAGAAAATGAGGAGTGAGTGCAGAAGTGTGTTTTCAAAGGATGCTTAGAATAGAACACAAGTAGGTGGTCTCGGATACGGCAAGTGAGAGCTATAGGGCGATAGGTTCGAAGGATCAAGAGCGGGCATTCCTATTTTTCGGAACTGGTTATGGATACAGATGTGCCAGATGCTCCACACGTCGAGAGAGACGAGTATTGCAGAGAGATTGAGCAATGCTAGAATATAGTTGCAGAGGGGCGGGGCGCCAGCCGGAGCACGACTCCCATAAAATGTTCGGGGAAGGAATGCCAGTCCGGGCCATCCGCCTTCCTAAACGTTCCCATAATGATTTCAGGAGCCCAGTGGCACCCGAGAGTCAAATGTGAATCACAGGCAAAGGGCCATAGGATAACCTGAAGAAGAGAGAGGAGAAAGAGGAATGCCAGAATCGTCTAGGGAGTTTAGTTCAGAGGAAAAATAGGAGGTGGGAGCCAAAGAATTGGGTCGCTTTAGTTGAAATTAGCACAGAACCATCAGATCAATAATGGGGAGGAAGAGCAGATTTACAGAAGTTATTAGAGAAGCTTTTAATCAAGAGCCCATAAAATTTGTCAGTACGGGGTAGAAAACAAGGAGGTTAAACGTCACTTTCGTTTGACTTGAAAAGCCCGCTTTGGCTAGACGAAAAAGAGTATCCCTGTCAACGATTTCGTAGGCTGAATGAAAAATGCAAAAGTGTAGAAGAACGAGAATTTTTTCCACTCCCAGTAAGCACTGTCTCTAGCCTGAAATGGCCAAAGAACAAGCACGATAGACCATGGATTGTGACGAGAGAAAAGATTTAGTCGAAGAGTGAACGAACCTGCTCACCCCATCAACGATTACAACTCCTACCTTATCGGCGAAGCCGAAGCGTCTTCCAGAGACAAAGCAGTCCATGTCCAAATTATAGTTAAGGCGTAGAAGCGACGCAAGGCCCACCAATCGGGCGGATCAAAGTGCCAGAAAAACGCGTAGGGCAGGAGGATGGAGACTGTTGGAGAGAAAGTATTGAAATTAAGAGATATAACTCAGGTTGAGGTCAGAATTTACCAATAAGGAGTGGGCGAAAGCGTGGTGTATATTATAGAGAGGAGGACTAGTGATGAGAAAGACAATTGGTCAATGTGTGTCATCAAAACGAACTTCTGCGTTGGGAGATTCCGGAAGTACTGTGTGGGGTCTGGTTCTTAAATTAACGAGTTGCTCCAGATCGTTTGAGTGCTGAATGATATCGGCGCCTCCCTCCCACGCTAAACTCGGCTATGAGAGGACCCCAAAACCATTCAGTGTTTCTGTAACATTGAAATCCCCAAAATAGCAAGGACGAGCAGTACTCATTGGATGAAGAAGATATAGGATCAGATTCCGCGCGACGGCATGGTGGAGGAAGCTATACTGTGAGCTAATACGAATGAGGAGATTACATACAGAAAGAGAGGCCTGAAGGATCTCTGGTGTTGCTGTGAGGAGAGCGAGATATACAGTAGCAGAAGCACAAGATATTGTAGTAGATAGGAGGAAGAAAGATTTTAAGCCATAGAACAATCGATAATTGAAGGAGATTTGAGAAATTTAGAGACGTGTTACACCGGAGTATATCCTTTAAAAATGTTTTTACATAGGCCAACAACTCCACCCCTTTTAGATGGAAATTACCTGAATGGATAAGTTTATAGTTGGCAGAGAGAGAGATTAAGGGAGGTTTGAATTTCTTATAGGCCATCTGAGTCTACTAGACTCCAAGAGCCAAATAGATTAGGAGTAGTAGAGTTAGTATTTTAATGGTATTCACCACGGAAGCAAGAGTTAGAGTTTAAGAGTCACCGAGCGATGTTGTTGAGAAAGTCAATAGAAAGCCCGCACTTACGCAAATCACACACAACACACGCACGCACACAACAAATAAAAACAAAAGCCAAAAAAACCAATAGACAAAAACAAAAGACGGAATATACGTCAATCTTATGCATATCATACACATAAATCCATAAATTAAAAAGTTAATATAAATAAATTAATTACTAAATCATATGATCGATTATAATAAAAGTTTAGGAAATTTTAAAACGCTAAAACCAGTATTTACAGAAAATTTTGAAAAATCTAAAAAGTTAAACCTCACAATCTACATACTAAACTAAAACACATTAAATCTTCACGCGTACACTAACACTCACTCAGACAAACAAAATAACTTAAACAAATGTTAAAACATAAGCTAAATGTAAAAGTACCTTAACGTGGAACTCAATCCATTAAAACATAAAATTTAAATTTAAAACCTTATATTAATAAAAAGGGTAAATAAAACATAAAATCCTATTCTTATGCTATTGAATCGTTTTAAAAAGAGAAAGTAAACAAAAAATAAAACCAAACAGCTTAAAGTTTCAATATGGTAAAATTTTCGGAATAAATTCTCATTTAATTAATTATAAAAAGGCGGTAGATAAACAATGTAAGAAATGAATATTAAAACAACACTAGGGCACATTAAATTTAAAACTGAGTGACTAATAATAAAAAAATAAATTTAAAACAAAACATGTTAAAATAACACATTTGAGAACCCCAGACTATCTTAGAAAACAAGCCCTCACACACGACGCGACAACTATATATGTATATCATATATATATATTATATATATATTATACGATATTATATATAGTATATATAATATATATATATAGTTATAATAGTATATATAATATTATATACTATATATATATATATATATATATATATATTAAGTAAGGGAGATAAAAAAAAACCTTTTTTCTTAACCCCTTCGCTCCCTATGTAGGTTTCAATCTGCCTATCTTGATTTAGAATTTTCGACCTCATTCTCTGGTGAATAAGGATCAATTTTGCAAAAACACACTCAAGGAAGAACAGACAAACGCGAATATACTGTTAACTTAAAAATAAAGTTCTCAAATTCTCAATAGGCTCTGGCCTTAAAGAAAGACGGATGTGTGTTTTTTTCCCCGTGATAAGCAGTTTTCGATCATTTTTTCCACAGTTTGTTTTAAATTTACCCTATAAATTATTTTCTACCCTAAGCAAGTTTTTCCTTCAAAAGCATATATTTGGACATAAATAAAATATTTCCAAGAAATTAAAGAACTGTTTCAATTTAACTGGTTTTGGGCATGAAATAGTTAAGTAGGAATTTTATTAACGCTAGGATGATCAGAACGTATTTGAACATTATTTTTATTTAAATGGGTGATCGCAACTGGTACATATTTTCAAGGCATAAAGCAGAATGTACAATATATCAATGAATAAAATTGTAAAATGATTTAACCAAAAAAATGTATTTATTGAATTTTGGATTTTGAGGAAGAACCGGACCTCCATTTGTTGGAATCTTTAATTATTTGGCACCACAAATCTAAATTAGGTGAAAATTTGAACTTTGATATTATTTTATTTTGATGTGAAATTTCCTCAACCTTTGTTAAGACGCTAAATTTTATATACTTAATTATATATTTATTTACCTATTTTTATATAGTATTTTTATACATTTTATTATTATATTATTTTATGATTTTATTCATAGATATTTTGTTCATTTAACTCCGTCTTAGGGTTGGAAAAAATTTTTATTTGTCACTAGCATCATGTATCTCGGCTACTAATGAAGTATCATATCTTTCTCTTGGAATTTTCTTTTCCTGTTGCAATGCTGGAATTCTCTCAACCCCCTCCCCCAAGTATTCCGCAGCTGACTAGTTTAATGGAATATTAGCATCTGCCCCTTGATGTCCCTGCTACTGGCAAGCCACTTGTCTCTGATAAAGACTCACATCATATTCTTGGTCTGAAAATTCCTGATTCATGACCGGTGGAATTTGTCCAACTCCTGGACGTATTTGCCCGATCCTTTCAGATGTGTACTGATGACGCATTTGACCACTGGTTCCCACTCCGACCATTTGATCTCCTTCTTGTAACTTTACGCGATAGGCAGGAAATCTTGGACACTTTCTTATTAAATATCCCTCCCTGCAACAAAGATCACAGTGGATATCTGAAGTTGTCAGCACAGAAAATGCCGCTGATGGACGCTGTACCTTTCTTTAATTTGAACAATGCAAAACTAAGTGGTCAGGTGAACCACATACCTAGCAAACAGTTGTCTAACTAACAGTTGTCCTTTTTATGTCCGTGGCTATGACAATGATGAAACCCAATTTCCGTTGCCAGCTGAACGAGGAGCCATATTTAATTAGTATTTATCTCTAACCCTCTCTACTATAGGCTACTTTCTTCTTTACTCCACTCCTTGCGCGAATAACTTTCCCGATATCGGATTCTCACTTTCATTCTTTCGGGGTATCCCATTTCAATCCTGGATAGAATCCTTCTTTGTTTTTGTTTTTTGAGTTTGGTTCTTTCCTTAAGCCCCTAATCTAGACTATCAACCAAGAAAACTATCAACAAATCCCTCCATTCTATGTCTCCACGTCTACTTTCAACCAACCTTCTTATCTCAAGAAGTAAGCAGATTCGCTCCTATGAATCCCGGAGAATTGTTTGCATGAATTTCTTCCATGGTGCCTCATCAATTCTTCATAGGGATTACATCAAGAAACAATGACTTTAGACACATTGCAGATTAATAAACAGTTCATCTTTTCCATCAATAGCTGTAAAATTCGATATATTTATTTTTTGGAGTTTCCTCCTACTGGTTCACCACTCATTCATGAAGTCGCAGGACAACCTGGCGGTACTTAGCTCCCTGTCTATAACACTTCTCATATACCCGCTGGATCGAAGCTTTTAGATGACCCTTTAGTTCAATTAACAAACGATTTGAGTCATTATCGACTTCAACATGTGCGTAATCCTAAAACTATAAAATTAAATTGTCAAATGTCTGTATTTCAGGGATTTCTTGACCATTTTCATATAACCACGAACTGCATCTGCAATTCGGTTCAATGCCTCTTCCACACTCCTAAGTAGTAATCTTTGCTCCAATCTGCAGGCTCTCTCATAGATTGACCAATCATCTCGGTACCACCAGCAGCTCCTGAATAAACACATGCCATCATCTAGAGGTATTATTCTCATTGAAAAACTACACATACTTAGCATCCTCAGCAACAGAAATCAACCCACCGGACAACCATTCTAGCATAATCAGAACCCCACATCCTCTGATATTTCCTTTTGTTTCCCCAAATGCAGGTACCTGCAAAATGGCAAACCTTTCACTCTCCGTCCTTTGATCACATTCCAATATTAATTCCAATCCAACACAAACACACCAACATTCATCCATTAAAATAAGTTATATTAACTTCAAGGAAGCAAACTAAGTCCATAGAACAAGAACTTCAACTTTCCGTTTGCTAAATGAGGGAATTTTTTTCATTGGTACTTATAACTTGGTTCAGTTTTTGGGATGACTTCTAGAAATTGCTTCAAAAGATCCAATTTAATAAGCAGTGGTGAAAGCAGTATTTTTTTAGGTTCCACCATGCTTAAACAAAGTATGTTTTTGCTCCCAGATTCAAGATTTCTTCGTATTGCCCAAGCCTTTTTTGCCCAATGCTGATCCCGTACCCTACTCTCTCATGGACACGGAAAGAAAGGATATTTCGTGAACCCATTTTGCTGTCCTAGAAAGATACCCTGACACATTTAAGTTGCCGGAAATCATCAACTCGTGATCGTATTATTAAATCTTCTGAGAAAAACCAAATGTTCCACTGGTAAGGAAGTGTAAATGTTACCATTGTGTAAGAGAACTCCCTTCAGGCTCCTCTTAGATGAATCAATGAAAAGTCTCCAATCATATCATTGTAATCGTTCCCAAATGCTTCTACTAACTTGGGTATGTTACAACAGAATACAATGCCACATTTTTCCTCTATATAAGGAGCAAATTTTTTTCTCTGCTTCTATACCCACCGAAAGATATTTCTGGAACTAACAAATTCTTTTCTTTCAACCTGGAACCAAAGAAGTTCAGGTTTCTCTTTGGTTAAACGTAAATCTCTCACTAGATCATCTAGTTCATTTTGCTTTAACAATTGAGGTTTGCTGCTTTCAAAATCACAGTCAGGCCGCCAGAATGCACCTCACAATCAAAATAGCTACTAGTTATGGAAAGAGCTTCAATGACACAGGTGGGTCTGAAATGGGAATATCTTCACCATGAGGAACTGGAAGCAAAGCTGATACCAGATCCGGGTATGAAATAACTTTTTTGTTCTTAGAATTTTACTCACTGGCATCGATGCAGCAAAAATATCAGTCATCAGTATAGTTTTTCTGCTCTGTCCATGCCATTGGAACTCCAAATCTGAAAGATTTCCTTTTCCCTTGTGACCATTTTCTTAAATCTTCTACACAAACATAACACATATTTTGTGGTGTCCAAAATTTATCTTGGTCTCCGAACTTTACACAAAAGTAGGCAAAGTACACCTTTCTCA
>JABUQX010071289.1:0-7500 GCA_015478945.1 Trachelipus rathkii | reverse complement strand
ACTGTAGGTGCATCAAATATCATTAAAGACGAACCACTGGTTGACAGGGGAAAAATTATTTTCCCACCACTCCACATCAAACTAGGACTGATGAAGCAATTTGTTAGGGCCCTAGACAAAGATGGTGAATGTTTCAAATATATTTGCAGATTTTTTCCAGGGTTGAGTATGGAGAAACTCAAAGCTGGAATCTCTAGCGGCTCTCAAATTCGCCAAATCATCAAGGATGACAATTTCATAAATTCCATGACTGATATTGAAGCATCTGCCTGGAAAAGTTTTGTCTTGGTTGTTCAGAACTTTTTGGGCAACCATAAATCTGCCAACTATGTAGAACTCGTACAGAAAATGCTTTCAGACTTCAAAAATTTGAATGCTAATATGAGCATAAAAAGTTACTTTCTAACTATAGTCACTTAGATAACATTTTTCGTTATTGTGCCCACCTATGTGAGGAACAAGGGGAGAGGTTCCATCAAGATATCAAGGTGATGGAAGAAAGATACCAAGGAAGATGGGATACACACATGATTAGGGTTGGGAAAAAAACCGTTTTTTTCAAATCATGTTTTTTTCAGGAAAAAAACATGTTTTTTTCATGTTTTTTTCAGTTTTTTTACTTTTTTTTTCGCTTTTTTCATTAAATGTATTTTTAAAATAATAAAGAGGCTAATATTATTTCACTTGAGCTATTTTCATTTGTTCAAATATAAGGATACTTGAAATTAAACAAATATTCTATTATGATATATAAAATAGCAGAACTACCTTTCTCTTATATTTTATCAATTGTTTTCGTTACAATTTACAGTAGGTTGTAGCCTGCAGACTGCTGTTTGTAGGCTTCTACTTACTAATTTAACTATGTTTTTACATTTGTACAATATAATCAATATTTATAATTTCCTTTTAAATATTAATGTATATTATATTTATATAGAATGAGTCTGAATGACAAAACTCAAAAGTCACTTAAGGGATGCAAATGAAATAATAAAAATATTGAAATTAAAATTATACCAAGATTGTAAATGAAGAAGATGAGTGAATGACTAAATTAAATATGTGGCTTTGGAATATCAACTTTTGATTCACTAATCATTTAATCCACTCCCCAGACCCCAGTCCCTACTGAGTACTGAACTACTCGGTGCTGTGACTACTTCAAGCTCATTATCACTGGGCTCATCAGCGTGATCAACCACATTTAATTTTGATTTGACTGATAAGTCTGATATCTCAGTTGTATGAAGTATCGTGTGAGAATGACAGGGGTGAAGGAGCAGGGACAGTAACAGGACTCTTAAGCTTAGCTGCCTTAGCATAATCATCTCTCTCAGTTAAATTTTCAGAATTTCCAAGTTCTAGATTATGAGCAATATATACTAGTTTTGCAACGTCTACACAACAATAAGTTAATATTTCATGCGAAGGGCTTTTGCAACTTTTATTTTCTTAAAAAGTACAGTCACGACTTTTTTGCATGTGGCATTTCTAAATTTCTGATTAAATAATTATGATAAAAATGTTATGAAAGATGAAACAGAGTAAGAAAACATTACTGAAGCCACAAACAAAATATTATGCTCGGGCTGAGCCCAATTTTCGCCACCCCCTAAAAAATGGCCATAAAATTCGGAATTTCTTCAGACGATATTTTGACTATATAAACACCAAAATGTAGCCTTTTTTGCCCTCTAAAACGTTGTTTTCCGGTGTTTTTCTGTGACTGCGGTCATTCTTTCAGTATTTTCAATTTTTCAAAATCCATGTTTTTGACTATTTTCATATCAACTTTCAGATTTTTTTGTGAAATTGACTTGAAACTGAAATATGCATAGATGGGGTCCTTACCTACAATAATTACGTATTACATTTTTGTCCAATTTTTTAGTTTTGTGCTCACGTTGTCCAATTTCCAAACCCATTTTTTTTTTAATTTGAAAAGTGAAAAAATTGACATTTTTTTTTCTACTCATCCGCGATCAACATCAAATTTCAGGGCTTGTATAGTCGGGCAAGATGCATCTTTTTTTACTTAGATAAATTTTTTGTATACTCAATAGAATTTTTTTTTTAAATTTTCAAAAAAAAAATTTTTTGAAAATTTGTTCCAAGAACAAATCCAAACCTATTGCATATACAAAGAAATTATCTAAGTAAAAAAGCATGCATCTTGCCGACTATACAAGCCTGAAAATTTGATGTTATTGGATGAGTAGAAAAAAATATGTCCATCTTTTCACTTTTCCAATTAAAAAAAATGGGTTTGGAAATTGGACAACGCTGAGCAACAAAACTAAAAAATTCGAAAAATGTTCGACGTTAATTATTGTAGTAATGGACCTATCTATGAAGAAGTCTTCAAAGTTGAATGATCATTTCGCAAAAATATATGAAGTGTAAGTATATGAAAATGTCAAAAACATGGCACTTGCATGAATATCTATGAAAGTTCGTTATGAGATGAGGCGGCACGCTGCACATGAAAAACACCGGAAAACAACGTTTTAAAGGGCAAAAATAAAGCTACATTTTGATGTTTATATAGTCAAAATTGTCTGAAAATTGCAAATTTTATGTCCATTTTTAGGGGGGGCGTAAAATTAGGCTACGCCCGAGGAAAATATTGAATCATCCCCTTTTAATGAAGACACAAACAAAATCATTATGAAATCAAAATTCAGAATATTAAATAAGAAGATAATGGAAACCCATAAAAATTTTGAAAACAAACTCAGGGGCTTCCACCTTGTAGAAAATTGGAACCAAAAAATGTCCAAATTAGAGCGATATTTGCTACAAAATTTATAATATAATTGTTCAAACATGTAAATTCCACATATTTAATTGAAAAAAACGAAAAAAACAAATTTTTACTTGTTTTTTTCAGGCTGTGTTTTTTTCATGAAAAAAACCGTTTTTTTCGGAAAAAAACGAGCTTGTTTTTTTCCTTTCCCAACCCTACACATGATGGCAGACTATTGTTGGAGCCTTCAACGTGATTGTTCACATCCTGCACACAGTCATATAGACAGCGATTTGTAATGCATAATTGTGAATTTCATTGTAACATGAACTTGAATGTTTTGACCTATTAGCATTTTATGTACTTACTCATCAACAATTTGGTATATATCTTTCGTGTTTTTTTGTGAATTACGTTACAACCTACACATAAATTGTTGGGTTATTAATTGTTATATTGTGGTTTTAGTGTGGAGACGCTACCACACTAGTATTCTCGTCCAACACTATACTGAAGAGAATGAGCGACGCGAGTCCGAAAAAGTCTGGAAAAAAAAAAACCGGAGGTCATATTCGGAATCAGGGCAACAAGTTACCTATAAAATGACCTTCAAATGTCTTGCCGCAAAATCTTTGTTGGCCAGTGAATTATCTATAGGATTAAGGTTTTTCGATCTTGAAAAAATTACTGTTCGAGAAGAATTTTTGGGCTTTGAAGTCTTCAAGGGAGGGATGGTAAAACCATCGCCAAAACGATTGATTTTGTTTTTAGAAAAAGAAGGTTTGGATCCGTTTCTATACGTTTGTCAGGGTTACGACGGCTGCGCAGCATTGGTAGGGAAAGAACTTGGCGTTCCAAAGAAACTGCGGGAAAAATATAAAAAAAGGATTATATTTTCACTGTATAAACCATCGGCATAATTTGATCATTAATGACCTAAACATTATTCAGGAAACTCAAAATACTATTCCCACAATAAAAGACAAACTTTTTCAGAGACTCCACCCTAAGAAGAAAATACATTCCCAACTTGCCTAAACTTTGTGAAACCCGTTGGACTCAAAAATATCATAGTATTGCTATTTTCCATACAAATATGATAAAAATCGCTGAAGGGTTAGAAACTGTCAAAGGAAGACCACAATCAAACAAGAAAAACAGCTTTTCGATTATACTGTTCGACAACAAGACCCAATTTCATTATTATCTCTTCCGTAGTAGCCAAACATTTTGCTTTAGTTGAACCAGTGGCTAGCATTATTCAAACAAAAAATATTGACCTTATGAAATGCTCCGATAATGTCCAAAAAAATTTGAAAGTTGTCAAAGACCACTGCAAAACTGCTGATGAAATAATTGCTGATCTGCTCTTATCCGCCAATGTTATTACTACTGAGTTCTTAGTATAACTTGCATCACCTAGAAAAGTATAATTCCAACAAAATAAAGCAAATCATCCTGCTAAAACTTCTGCTGAATATTGGAAACGTTCTGTACTTGTGCCTTATCTTGACTCACTTTCATCCTCTTTAGAGACTAGATTTTCAGAAAGCAATGCGCCAGCATTTCATCTTTTTCATTTGCATCCGTTTCATATGTTAAATGCTCCCGTATGCAGTTTGGGTGAGAAAGTAAAATGCTTTTCAGGGTTATATGATCTTGACATCAGCAAAATTCATATCAAAACTGACTTATGGTATACCTTGTGGCTGGATAAAAAAATGAATAAACAAAAGTTGATAGACTTGGAACTTGCCGAAATCATTAAAGAAGACGACCCCTTTTTACCTTAAATCAAAAACCTGTCTATTAATTGCACTGGTGCTACCCTGTTCAACAAGTACCATTGAAAGGTCTTTCAGCACTCTGCGAAGAGTAAAGACGTGGCTAAGAAACGCAATGCACGAAGACCTACTTAATGGACTATGTAGGATGAGAATTCATTGAATATTAGTAAGTGAAAAAATGAACGAATTGTAAACAAATGTAATGGCGAAATTCGCTGAAATTCCAAGGCTTCTAATGCTTGTTTAGATTTAAAAATAGCTACCACTCAGGACTCGGCAACCCCATAAATATTACTTTACGTTTCTCAAATAGGTTTTTTTTACTCACCTCGTGACAAATTTTTTTTAATTACAACTGTTGTAGACTTGTTATTTTATTTATTTTAGAGCCGAAATAGCTTTTCCATGTTATTATACTTTTTATTATCCTTTGAAAAAAAAATCTGGAGTTTAACTAACCCACACCGTCTACTGATCAGTGTGAGCAAGGACATAAATCATTCAACCTTTGCCAGCCCCTAAGTCAAATCCTGCGCACACACGCACACACACATACACACACACCACACACACCGCGCACACAACCAATATATATATATATATATATATATATATATATATATATATATATATATATATATATATATATATATATATATATATATATATAATAATATATATATATATATATATATTATATTTAGTTTATTTTTATTTTGTTTTTTATTTTGTTTTTATGTTTATTTTTTTTTTATTTTTTTTTTTAACCCTTGGTGTTTTTTTATTTACACACAGAAACAAAATACCTCCTCTCCACCTTCACACAATTAAAATATCCTCACCATATTATTAATTCATCCTTCCAAAAAGGCAAAACGAAAATTCTTTCAAATTTCTCAACAACAAAACACAAATTATACTTTCCTTCCCTTCCTTTCCACTTAAGACCGTAACACATCAAAAATCATTTACATCATCCATCTCCAGTAAAAGCTGCTAAGTTCATCTTTGCCACTAAAACATACCCTCAGACCTCCTGTTTCAAAAAATCCCCAAACCCATTGTGTCTATAAAGTACCTTGCCATGATTGCCCCCTGGTTTACATAGGGGAGACCAATGATATCACCAGAAGAACGAATCAACATAATTATGATCTTACCACTGACGATACCAACTCTGCCCTTACTAATCATCGTACTAACACAAACCATAGCATTAATACCCAAAATATCTCGGTATTAAAACATACAAATCATACACAAAAAAGGAAAATAATAGAATCCATCTACATCCATAATACGCCTAATTTCAACAGAACTGCAGGAGATTTTAGGCTTGACCAAATCAAAAATTCCATTATACTTTCGTGAAAATACTTTAAACAGTTAAAAAATAAACAAATAACCAACCAATAGCCACTTCACTTGTTGCCTAATCTTTGGAGTGATGGGTTTTTTAACATTTGTTTCCCGAAGAGGCTTTTGACGTGAATCGCAAGCGATAAGCTTCGAATATGTATTGGGTGCATTTTTTAGTGGTTAATAAAATTTCTTTCCCTCTGTGGGTTTTATTAATTTGTATTACTTATTATATTTGGTATGTTAATATGTATGTTTAAAAAGTGTGTGCGTACTGTACAAGTTTTTATTTAAATAGTGTATTTATTAAAATAAAATTACAATCTACCTTCCCCCCTCACTCAACCACAAGATGTCAATTTTAAAAATCTGGTTATTAATTGGCAATACACGAAATATAGTTGAAAATTGCCTCTCGCCAATTATCGTTAAAATTCAATAAAAAACACCAAGGATTAAAATAAAAAAATACTAATTAAAATCATCCAACCTACGACAAAGTATGTTACCCGTATTATTATTATTTTAATTATTATTTTATTATTATTATTAATTTATTTTATTATTATTACTTATTATTATTTTATTATTCATATATGTATAAATATAATATATATATATATATATATATATATATATATATATATAATATATATATATTATATATAATAATATATAGTATATATGTATATATTATATATATATATATATCTATATATATATATATATCTGTCTAGTATATATCACTCAATCTTTGGCTCCGCCTTAAATGAAATCTGTCTAACGCCCATAATATATATTATTATATATATATAGTATAGTATATATATATATATATTTTATATATATATTTATAATATATATAGTAAATTAATATATACGGCGTATAAGTAATAAAACGGTAAGTGTTAGAACAGTTGCTTTAAAAGAAAAAATTCGAAGTAACATCGGGAATTCTTTTCATAAAATTCAAATTGATTGTTTTTTACAGTATACGCGTAAAGTCACGAATTAACCCAATTTTTTAAATTTTAAATTAAAATTACCATACTGAAATGGAAATACTACTACTGCTACTCTACTTTTTATACTATAATAATATAATAATATATAATAATACATAATAATATAAATCAATAATAATAAATAAATATAATAATATAATAATATCATATAATAATAATAATAAAATCAATTAAAACAAATTTACGATTAATAATAATAATTAATAATAGTAATATGGAAATTAAATTGAGATTATTAGTGTATGAATCTTTTTGATTCTTAAGTAGGAAAAAAATTGATTAAATGTATAAGGTTAGATCAAATATAATCGTTAATTGTATATAATGATCCTAAGAATATCTATTTTTGTTAAAATAATATATATACTAAAGAGTAAGCTTAACTGAATATGTTATATTTTAACATTAATATTTTAGAAATCAGGTTATCGAAAAGTAATAAATCGAATACATAAATATAGATAATAATATGAGATAATAATAATAATAATAATAATAATAATTAAAAAATCAATAATATATAATAATTGATAATAATAATAATGAATAATATAAATAATAATAATAATAACAATTGTGT
>JABUQX010071288.1:62500-75000 GCA_015478945.1 Trachelipus rathkii | reverse complement strand
TTGAAAACTATTTGAAGACGTTTTTGCAAGCTGATGATCGTGATCACAAAGCAAATTTTTTACTAATCACTAATGTAATTTAAAAAAAAAAATATAATATAGAAATATATATAAATATTATCTTTATTTAAAAAAGTTTATTATTGTTATACTTTTCATTGAATTATGTAGTACTTACTGTAGAAAGTAAATCATAAGACTGAACGAGTTTATAACAGGAGTTACAAATTGTGTCCCAGCCATCCGATACAAAATATTGTTTCCCCCAAGTTGAAAAATTTTGTACCAATTGATTTAATTCACAGATAATTAATTAAACTAATGATAAAATATAAGCAAAGTTTACCATATAGGGTAAACTTTAGTGTAAAAAAAGTACAAAATAAAGCTATCATATAGTACTAGGATGTATTAATAAAGTATTTGTAAATTTGTATCAGGTGATAGATAATGAGGGTATTATTTTCTTTTTTTCTAGAATACAGAATACAGATTATATATATTATTTATTCATCCAATCCTCTTATTTTCGCCTTCCATTTCAAATTTCAATCTTTTGGAAACAGTTAATTCACTTAATTGATGCAGAAATGGTTCGCTAAAGCTTGAAGAAATGTTATGACCTTTTGAAGTGAAAATAGAAAAATGAATGAATACAAAAATGAAAACAAGAAAATAGGAAACTTTTAGCAAATTTCCTCTGCTTGCTCCTGTTAAATTTCGCTTTTCCGATATTTTTTGTATTTAAAGATTAATTTCGTTTTCCTCTATAATTTTTTATTATTATTATATGAAAATAATATGTTCCTTCACTTCAAATATTAGAAAACCATTCATAAGAAATTTAAAAAATTTTATGGACTTTTGGGTTTTAAATCTTCAGTTAAAACTTAGTGGTCGGTGGAAAAACATATAAATGTGGTCCGGGGGGGGGGGGGAATATTTAAAGGAGGTCCAAGGTAAAGAAAAGATTAAGAAGATCTGTCACAACAAATACAAGCCCTAGTTAAATAACAATATCTCTTTTACGTAGCTGTACGTTGCATAAAAATTTCCTGAATATGTTTGTACTTCACCAACCTTCAAAAATTTTTAATATATCTTTTAAAAACCAACCATACTTTATTAGCTCCTCCACCTTAATATTGTTTGTCTCTCTCTTTTTTATGTAACCATCAGCACAACCTAATATTATATCACCTCAACAGAAAAGAAATTTCCGTTACAATACCATTTAATATATAATCCCCCCTCGCACTGGATAATACCTCACCTGTCAAAATCTATACCAAAATCTCACTCAGTTTAACTCATAGGCATACTAGACTTTAATTACACCTTATCCACCTATAAAGGTCAATAATAAGGGTTCAACAAGTGTATTAGTCGTTCATATATACGTTTATCAATTTATATAATCTATACCATCCTAACTCGTATCATTCGAGCACTGATTATTCATATATCTAATAATTTTCACAAAACAGGTATTAGTATCATATCTATCGAATAATAACTAGTAATGGGACTAGCAGATATATGTATCCACTAACTCGACCCACTCAATATCAATGCTACGGAGACATCTATATTATTATCAACAACTTACCATGTGTAAATAATAAATAACTACAAACCAGTAGATGATACTGTGGAGTAGTAGACTATTCATACAGTGCTTCTCTTTCTTTATCATAAAATAATGCACCCGCTCTTAACACCTTGTTTGAATAAAACAAGGACGCTTGAGACTAAAATGACCTATATATATTATATAAAATCAACTAATTAAAACATTTAGAGCAATAGTATGAGAGATATCTTCTAATATGGCTGGATTTTTCATGTAAGTATAAACTTAATATAATCAATGATATACATACACTATTAATACCTATCCACAGTATCCGTACGTAGCTTTAAATTTATATATTATTACCCGTCAAACACAACCCCATCCTTAAAGAATACAGTTCTATCTCTTATAAATTCCAATTGAAAATATCCTGCATGTTACTTACTAAACCTGTCTGCCACTGTATAATTAGCCTTACTATACACAATACACAATATATACTATATATCTCAAAAGAAAGTAACAAAAGCAGAGCCTTCATTTCAAATACTATACGTATCCAAATATAAATATAAGTACTAATCAACAGGTATACACTTCTCATCACAAGTTCTATAACTATACTCTCAACTAAACTAAGCAAACTAAATAACTAAGCTGTGATTCATCCAATACAATAATTCGGGCTAATCACTATTTCTACTATGCCAAGAACACACTGTTATAAAACTTACACCAAAATAAGTATACACCAAAAATCACTTTAAGGCAAGAGGATACTATAGTTTGTTATGTTCACCTTAAATCTAGCCGTACTTACAAACACTTATTTACTGCCCAAATCCTCACTCCATTAGGTGAAAATAATTCTAGTCTTACACAAACACATCGATCAAAGAAAAAATATAGAGTATAGTACAAGCTAATAAAGTATATAGTTTACTAAAGCATATAGTATAGAACTCAGAGATTATATAACACAAAAACACAGTAATAACCAGACGTATAAATGTACTATATAACCATGTAAAGAGATCCTAAGCCTTATTAATATAGGTAGTATAATCAACTCTGAAGACAGAAAGCAGCAAACGGCTTCAAAAGAATGTACTCTAATAACAATCTCACAAGCTTAATGAACAACCACCAACTCAAAACCATATTATATATATTCTAACGTCTAACAAGATAGTTTCTAGCTTCTTCTGCATCTTCCTATTAAGTAATACTTCTCTCACCCGTTAATAATTTATCTTATCGAGTCACTCTTACCAAAGGATTCATATTATCACATTACAGATACCTAAGTATTTATCATACCTAAAAACAGACATAGTACACACATACACACGAGCACAATACACAACCACAATTGTCCAACACTTCTATCGACCAGCTATTCAGCGAGAGTAATGTTGAATGAACCCATTCTCTCTCTAATCGTTCCTGATTCCGAAGAAGGTTGAAATTAATATACAATACATGTTCAATCGTAAACTACGTATCGCAAAAGCGTCACTAAAGCATTATCTGGGTCCTGTTGTAGGTATCATGAAGGGTGAGGAATCTTCGCAGTGGTTCAACATGCACTCTGAAGATTACTCAGAAAGACTCGAATGTTCATGAAGTATCTATATAAAAAAAAATCACCCAGCTATCAATACCGATTATACATATAATAAATCTTATAGAGATCACAATATTGAAACGATCATCGATACACATCCACTACTCAAAAATAATAGTATATAAATATATATATATATAAATACAATATATAATATATAATATATATATAATATATATATTATAACATTCTACGTAAATCTCGCCTGAACTTCACCCTCCCCAAATTTAAAAAATATGGATAACAACTCTATGTCGCCTAAACAACAATACTTAGATATTGCTTATGCCAAAGCCGATAATACTTCGAATACACGTACTATATATAATATATATATATATACTAGTATATAAATAAGTATATAGAATACATATAGCCTAGTCTATAATTATAAATAATCTTAGATAAATATGAGTTATGGATGCTTCACTCCTAAAAATAATATTATCATATCACAACCTAATACCCAAATACTATAACTAAGATAATGGACTTGGTTGAATTTCCAAACTTATATCTACACATTCATGGTGAAAATATAGCTTCTTCTCCAAAATATAAACAATACATCATACTGAAACCTTTATCCTCATAACGAGAAGTATCAATAATATATATAACACTAAATTAAAATTACTTCATGGCTGATATATGAACTTAAACTTATATATACTTTACGTCCCAGGAATATTTGCCTCACTCTCTACCGATATACCCTATACGTCTCAAAAACTTCCACTCTATATCCAATCCTGAAAACCCACTCTCTCACTAACACTACCTATAATTAGTCCACAATGAGAACAATTGCTCGAAAAAACGACAATTAATAATTATTCATACAACCTAAGAGAATATATATGTTGTATAATGATACTATCTTTAATACTTAGGAAAAGATAAGTATTTCAAGGTGTATTTACGTGAAGAAGCTTCACCAATGAAGATAGTATGAGATACAATATTAGAATTCACTAAAGTCAACATTGTTATGTGGGTTTGGTTGATTTAATAAGAATAAGTAATAGCTAATCAACATGCTATAAAGTATTGTATGGAAATTGCCAATGAAAGCTAGGAAATGTCAACAGGAAGTGAATCAAGTAATTCAGTAATTTGATGTTAATAGGACATATAGAGATTGTATCCATTGAAATGGAAGGGAAGGAGCGTCCACCTCACTACGATAAGGGTATTTCGTCTTTATTTGAAAGACCTGTGTATTGGTAGGTTTGCAGAATATATATATCGAATTATCCTAATATAATTAGGAATTCGATATATATAGGATACGTTTATGATACTGGAGATTATTCTAAAAGTACTTTCATCCATGAGGGTATATAACTTTTGGGAAATTATGTGGCATTTGTGAATGAGAATGGGGGCCTCATAGGTCACCCTTCATAGCCTCCAAAAGGACCACTAGAATAAGCTAGAGCGGCTTTAGCGACGTTTTACGTTGTAAACATAGTTTTACTTACTTTACAACCTTTATCATCGGACAATTATGATATACTAAAGGTATAAATCATATTTAAGATAGAGAGAATTAGGTCATAATACTAACATCATAGCTTCACATTTTTGGAGCTGTTTAATACTAATATTACATTCATTTATCAGTATGATATTACAGTATATTCACTTTATGAGAATAGTGAGCGAATAAAAAAGAAATTTCTAGGAGATAGAAGAGTTATATGAGAATAATTTACAGAAAAGATAGCTTAACTGAACTTATCATGGTGTAGAAACTGTTTAGATGGTTGGTTATTGAGTTATATAGGTTGTATATCAAGTATATATGACTTATAGGTATAGTATTATCGATAAAGATACAATCTATTATTGATAGCCATTTATGAGCACATTGAGCTTTATGAGATTACACAGAAAGTAGCGTACTAATCCGCTAGGTCTCTTCTGAGTTCAATTTTTACGTCTGGGGTTACTGTGTATATTATTGATTTAAAATTCGGATTCTCTAATAGTTTAAACTATGAATAATCTTTATAAGCTTGGCTACTCATTTTCTGTGTGTTTTAGAATGTCTTTTCAGGAGGTTTGGAACTCATAGAATGTAGACGTAATTAAGGAACTAAGAAAAACCGTCCTCTTGCATGTATAAGTTTGGTGATTACTCATTATTGGTGAGATATAATTTGAAGAATAAGTATGTGTATCTTGGCAGGAAAATATTTTAAGTGTTTCCCATAATGTTAAGTGTATTAAGTGTTTTTAGAAACCAGTCATTAGAGTTTGATTGCTAGTATATTATGTATTGAGAAGAAGTTAGAAATTGTAGTAATATATATATAGTATAGCCTATGCTGTATATAATTACGTAGTAATAAGTTTATTGGCAGGGATGAATTGTTCCTTACATAAAGAGTAAAAGGTAAGAAAATTTTCCGGTAAGATCTTGCAGGAGCCTGATCCTTGAGAATCGGCTGACCGGGATCAGATCTAGGATCAGGTAAACTTCTATTAGATAATCTTGGTTAGGTAAGAGACGTTCTGTTCCTTATTTGAGCTACTTCAAGGTCGTCAGTTTTTAGACGTTTTAAGTTATTGTAAGCTGTAATAATGCTTCTACTTGCTTACGATGCATAACGGGATTTAATGTAGAAATGTATATTAAAGGTCAAACTTTCTGGAGTTCCCGGAGGAAAGTTATAATCGGCTTACGCTGGGTATTCACCTGAGAACGTGGTGGGGCCTCCATTCTGGAAAACTTGATGGACGAAGGAGACACCGGAAGTGAGATAGGTTTGTAAGGCACAAGTGCGTCGGGAGTTGGTAGAGGCTTCCCAGATGGCGAAAGGCAGGAAATAATGGCTTCAGATCCGAAGGTATAATCCAAAAGAAAAAGATCATTCATTATTCAAAGCATGGTTGGCAACATTGAAATAAAAATGCAAATGTATATTTGGGTACACTTTCAAATTATGTTAAATTGAGTGGTTCCCCCATATTGCTGTCGAGCTCATAAGGTTTTTGAGCAGGGCTCCACGCAGTGTGGTGTGGCATTTCTTTTTATTGATGTTCCAGAGTGTTCAGGGTGGATAAACGTGTCCTGGAGGACCACACCTGATCCTTGAAAGTGTGGTCTTCACAAAAAAAAAAATGGCACAGAGCACATCCGATCCACAGAGGTGGAACAAGATTCACTCTTCCATTAGGAAGGAGGTATTGGCATTCACCTACCCCTCTGCATAAAGTTTACACAACTATATATACATAATGGGGTATGTAAAGGAGGAAAAAATAAAAATGATGATAAACAGTCGAGGAACAATAAGAGTATACAGTAGCCTATAAACCAATACAAAAGAATAATGATGATGATGATGATGATGATGATGATGATGATGATGATGATGATGATGATTATGATGATTATGATGATGATGATGATGATGATTGATGATGATTATGATGATGATGATGATGATGATGATGATGATGATGATGATGATGATGATGATGATGATGATGATGATGATGATGATGATGATGGGGGACGTATTTAAAAAAAAATTAAAATACCTACTTTTTGCACTTTGCTGAGGAATGAATTTCCTTGACACCAGTTTCTCTTACTAACTGCAAACAATTATTTGATCGCACTCCGGCGCCAGCAACTATGATAATTCTTCCTTTCGCAACATCATTTAATTCTTTAAGAAGTAAAGAGCCTTCGATTGCAGATGACTTTGAACCACTATAATAGTATGATATACGTTATACTATATTCAGTCTATATATACTTTATCTTTTATATATATACTTAATATATAGTAATATATATAGTATTATAAAAAGTAAAAATTTATATGGCAGTAATATATATATAATAGTATATAATATATATTATACTATTATATATAATATTAGTATACATTATATACACATAGAGATACATTTTTTAAGTTGTCTATACCTAAAATATATACTTATATACGCTATATACTTCATATAGTATACCTATAAGTAGTATATATATATTATATTATATATATATAATATTATACATATATCACATACATATACATACATGAACATATATATTATAAAGGTATATCAACATATATATACATATTCAAACCTAAATACATATACACATACACTAACAAATTAGTTATGCAAAATATAAATATCACTACTATTATCAATCACTATCACTTATCATTACTATCATTATGCACTACAATCACTATGACATGTATTATTAACGATACTTAATACTAAACGACCAATTAATTACACTCACCTATTTTCTATTAACACTATTTATCACTAAATAATATAATCTACATATAAAATTTTCTTCTTAATATAAGATTTTATTTCATTTGTTACATAATAATATATTTTCTTATAGAAATTATATAACTATATTACTTAATAGCTTTATATATATATATATATATATAATAGATATATATATATATATAATATAATATATATATTGAGTATATATATAATAGTATATATATTCTATATATATAGTAATAGGATATATAATATATATTAGATATATATAGTATATATAATATATATATAAGTATATAGTATATATATAGTATATAGTAATATATATATATATATATATATATATATATATATATAATGACATAATATATATATATATATTATATATGTATAATTATTATATACCGGTATATAATCATAATATATTATAATATTATATATTATAATATATATAGATATTATATATATATATATATATATTTATAGATATATATATATATATATATATATATAGTAATATAATGAGAATTACAAATGTTTACAGTACATGTATAAAAACTTAAAATGTATCATCAAATAGGTATCATACTTTCCTCCTCCGTCTACTTCGCGGATTTCCACCTACCATGGGGGTCTGGAATCGCATCCTCCAAAAAATTACTGGTTTAGTATATATTATGTAATATATATATATATTATATATATATATTATACATATTATATAATATATATAAATATATATATATATATATATATATATATATATATATATATATATATATATATATATATATATATATATATATAAATACTCATAGAGACTACACACACTTGGTATCCTTAATAATAGAAACCAATATACTTGACAACCATTTCAACATAATCAAAACTCCACATCCCCCCAACATCTCCTTCTGTTCACCCCAAATACAAGTTACAGCAACATGGCAAACATTTCATGTTCTCTCTTCTGATCACATTCCAACATTAATTACAATTCAACATAAACACATCTTTTAAAAAAACTTACACCAACTACAAGAAAGCTAACTGGCAAGCTTACTCTGAATCTATAGAACAAGAACTTCAATCTTTCCATATATCGAACTAATATAATCTTTCCAACTATCGAACACAACAATAAAACTATATTAAAAGCATCCAAAAAATGCATCCCCCAGGGGCCAGGGCTACCACAAACATTTTAATCCAAATTTTTCACCAGAAATAGACACCCTAATAAAGCAAAGAAACTCTCTCCGGCAAAACAGACATCCAAATCAAGACCAAATTAACCTAATCATATTCCTCAACAGTAGAATAAATAACTTAATCAACTCAAATAAGAATAAAAATTGGCAACACTACACCGGAACAATATGCCATAAAACCACAACAAAATTATACTGAACAATAAAAAAAATTGACATCACAAACACAACTCCCAACAACACAGGAAGCCATCTGTAAACAAAATAATAAAATCCCCAGCCCTAATAATCAATGCAACATCATTATGTCACTATTCTAAAATAAGCCATAAACCTAAAATCCGCGCAAATAGATTAACAATTAAACTTAAAAAATTGAAGAAGAGCTTAGAAAATCCATTCACTCCCTTAGAAATGCCTAACACCATCAAAAACCCCAAAACTCACAAGCAGAGGGTCATAACAAGATATCCAATATTCACCTCAAACACTTAGCAACTAACGCCATAGAAAAGCTAACCCAATATTAAAAAGAGCTTGGCAAACTAGCACAATCCCACCTTTCTGGAAACACACACACATATAATCCCCATATTAAAACCTAACAAATCACCCAATAACCCAGCTTCATACAGATAGATCTATATCATTGTTCTCTACAAATCTAAGGTATTTGAGAGATAAATCCTAAATAGCATCTCCCCTACTATCTCCCTCTCAGATACCCAACATGGATTCAGACAAAAACATTCCACCACTACACATTATTAACCAACCTAACACAAAGCATTCTCACAGGATTTAACCAAGCCCTACCCCCAAAACGTACTCTTCTAGTAGCAATAGACATAAACAAGGCTTTCGATACAGTTCCACGCCACCTCTTAATAGATAAAGTATTAAATACAGGAATAAACATCAATGACAAGAAAATAATTGCAAACTTCCTATCCGGAGGTACAGCAAGAGTCATACAAGAATGCCATACCATCCCAACATACAAACTATATAATGGAGTCCCTCAAGGCGCCATTCTATCACCAACATTATTCAATCTTTTTCTGCATGACCTACCTCAGCCCACAACAACATTTATAAAAATCAGCAGCTATGCAGACGACCTAACAATCATAGTCCAAAACTCCTCTATAAATACAGCAAGAGGAGAACTACAGCAATATATAAATCAACTTGAACAATGGCTATCAACTAATAGTATGACAGTCACCCCTCAAAAATCATCCATCACACTACTTACAGAGAATCCAACTCCCATACAAATGTGCCTCTTTCAAATATTAGACCTTCCTCTTAATAAACAACCCACTATTTTGGGCTTAACCTTTTGATACATACATGACACTTACCCTCCATATAAACAATATCACATCTAGAGCCACACATAAATGTGATGAAAATGTTAACCAAAATAAATTTTGGTCAAAACAAAGAAACCCTTTCAATAGTATACAACTACTACCTGTGCAGTGCAAGAACAAGAAGAGATAACTACAACTCCTCTACCACATAATTGGTGAACCCAGAAGAAGAACACACTCTCAAGAAGATGTCTGCAGACAACAAAAACCAGCAGCCTCCTGCTGAAGAACAGATTGAAGAATCTATTGCTGGCATCAAAGTTAAGTCCCCAGTGTGTGTTCTGAGACTAACGTTCAGTTCAAACTTGATTCAGAGTGTTGGAGGCCCAATTACACCTTGGCAAAATCACCTCAGAGAAGACGAAGTATTTCCACGCTCTCTCTCTCAGATGCCATTGACCGTATCTCCTCTACAGAACTTGATGTGCAGGACTACACACAGCTGAAGAGAGCCGTCATTATCATCTAAGAGAAAAGCAAGATTTAGTTATTCAATGAGTTTATGTCAAAACAAGTCTACAGTGGCAAGCCTTCTTTTCTCTTCTCTTCATTTACGAGAAATGCTCTGTTATGGTGCCAAATTAAAAATTGGAGAAGACAATGATAATGCAGTTTTTAAAAACTCTTCCAACCAACTTTCGTCCAACAATGGTTTCGCAGACAGCACTTACCCTTGAACAACTTGGTGAACTAAAGCCCAATGATCTAGTTGTTTTGGTATTGTCGGATCCTGTCATGGCAGTGTCAACAGCAATGACTGCACAAACAACTACATCATCATCAGCAGCAGCAGCTATAGGAACACCTGTAGGACTCTGTCCATATAGTCAAAATCAAAGGCCCCACGTCTGCGGTGATCACATTTACGATGCTAACAGGCAAGGACATGCAGGCCATGGTGCAAGTGGCCTGTCAAATCTAATGTACAGGTCCAACTCTCATCTTGTACCTCTTTTAGATTTTCTCCGGTACCAATAAAAAAAACTAAAGGAGCGAGTTGATTGCTGTGCTATAATCAAGTTCTACAACTTACTATCAATGTCACAATATTCGACGCAGATAAAATTTCCTCTTAGATCAGGGGCTTCAGTATCAAGCCTACCTGTCTCTATGATAAACAACTTGTTCCTATTTTTCCACCAACGTTGTAAAGGCCATCAGGGTCTGTCAAGACATTAGTTTAGCAATAAATTCTGTGCTTTAAATCAGAACTCTAATTACACTAGATTATTTCAGAACTTGCAGTGAACCAGAGAAACAACAATCATTGTAAATATTATAAAAAGAAATGGACAGAAAGCAGATTTGAATCATATGGGGTAGAGTACGGTACCTATAAGTTTATATTGGATATTGATATTCATTTTTTGATTTAATTATTATTTTATTATATTATTTATTATTTTATTTATGTAATTATTATTATTATTATTATTATTAAATTATTATTATTATTATTGATTATTATTATTATTATTATCTGGTAGTAACTGATATTTCTACCGTTTGTTTTTTTTACCCCATTTTTGTGTGAATCTTATATGGTTAAAGATGCTGTCATCGTTTATTATTCATTATTATTATTATTTTATAATTATTTGAAATTAATTATCTGTATTCCCTTTTCGTTATGAAATTAATTCATTATTATTTATTTATTATTTTATTATCCTGGTAAGTATACTGATATTTTCTATGTCGTTGTGTTTTTTTTTACCCCATTTTGTGATATGCATTTCTTATATTACCTTTTGTTAATCATGGATCGCTGTGTCATGCAAGTATTGTTTTGTATCCGGCCTCTACTCCTCGCTTGCCTTTGTCACAGGGAATCAGCCGCATCGCACTAATTCTAGAGATGTGATGTGGTCGAGAGTGAAGAGGAGAGATGCCTTCTCATAAGGCATACGCGGTAACAGAAGATTCGTGTTGTCTTATGAGCTGTTATTAATCAAGGAAACTCAAGAAGGTAACGGAGATTATTCAGGAGAGGCTATGTGATTAAGTTATAAGAGGCCTGTCTGGCGAGAATGACTAAGTGGGTATTGTTAGCGTACGTGTATTATTGTTATTATGTTTGTATATTGCTAAGAGATCTTATATACTGGACCCAGGGGGTGCGCGCTCGAGTCGGAGGAGTGGACACACATTATAAATTAGATTAACAGGTCGCATAAGACGGAGAGACGTATGAAATATCACAGCTTGGCAGGAGAAAATTCCTCTAGTTATTTCTTTGTCCTAGTTCAATTCGTAATTCTTTAGATTTCTATCCTGCAGCTTTTTCTTAGTTTCGATAGATTCGAAACTTAATTTCTGTATGTATCCCTTTTCGTTATGGAAATTAATTCATTGCATTATTTAGCTCGATATATCATCACTCTAGTGCACATGACACAACAATCGAAAACACGAAAAGCTAAATATCA
>JABUQX010071288.1:30000-57500 GCA_015478945.1 Trachelipus rathkii | reverse complement strand
TACAGTGTAAATAAGCAAACCACTGTAAATAACAACATAGGTACATTTGTGGTATCTACTTGACAAAGATTGATTTATTTTGTGTATTCATTCCCGTCTTCATTAACAATTTGTCAAGATCAAGAAGAGAAACTTAGGGTGAGTACATAAGTAGTGTGTGTTTATTATTGCATTCGGCTATCATTGGGATTTATTTTTCTCAGTGGTAGCAGAGCGTAGTTCGAAGAACGGCTCTGGGGTGGAAGGGAGTGAGATAGTGCAGTAAGTGATTTAGTGGTTTGCTTGGTGGTGGTTTTTTTTTTTTTTTTTTTTTTTTTTTTTTTGCTTTTGTATTGGTGATATAGTTGGTGATAAGATGGGTGGTGACAGTGATAAGGATGGAGATGGTAGTGGTGGAAAGTAGGTGGAAGTTGTGGTTGAAAGGACACATAGAGGATGTCCTGAGCTCAAAGGTGATGTAAATGCGGAAGAGTATGAGTTGTGGAGGAGTAAAGTGAAATTGTGGTATGATATTTGTGGTGATGAATTTGACAAACCCGCGGTGAGATTTTGTAGTTTGGGACCAAAAGCTTATGAATGTGTGTGGATGATAAAATGGAAAGATTTAGGAAAAAAAGAAGGTGTGGATGCTGTGTTAAATAAGTTGGATGAGAGATATGCAAAAGAAAAACAAAGAGATGGGTATGATAAGTTGTGTGAATATTTTTATTTAAAGCGAAAGACGAGTGAGACGATGAGAGAGTATGTGAATAGGTATGAAGTGATAGAGAGGAAGTGTAAGGTCGTTGGTAAGGTGGATTTAGGTGAAGATATGAAGTGTGTACATCTGTTGGAAGGAGCGAATGTGAGTGAAACCCAGAGACAAATGGTGTTGGCGTATTGTGATAAAGATGAGTGGGTTTTTCGTACTTTTTGTGATGCCTTGATCAATATATGTGAGGGATTCGGTAAGAAAGTAGAGAATAGATGTGAAGGAGCAGAAGGTGGTGAAAGTAGTGGTTGGAATGCTGATCAGAGGATGCAGAAAAGTGGGCCCAGAGGTGGAGAATGGTGTAATGGTCAGTTGTTGAATGCTAGATAGGTTTGGTGATGTGAGTAAGTGTAATCTGTGTGGTTCACAGTACCATTATGCGTACAATTTTCCAAAAAAGAGGTATGTTTGGTAATTCAGGTACTGGGATAAGTAGTCGACAACATGTACAAAGTAGTGGTGGTAGAAGTGAGAAAGGAGATGATAGAGTAGAAGTCGATTCACAGGGTAATAGGGTATTTTTTGGAGGTAGTGATCGTGATAGAGGTGAGAGAGGTGTTCAAGAAGATGATAGTGTAGAAGTGGCTTCACCAGGGAGGAGGACTAGGTTGTTTTTTGGTCGTAGATCAGATAGTAACTGTGAGGAGAGAGGGGGGAATAGGTATGACAATCGCAGGAGGTGTGATTTCTGTAGATCAGATAGACACTTGTGGAGAAACTGTGATGTATATACGGATTATGGTGAAATATGTGAGAAGAAGAAAGAGGTTTCGGAAATATGTGATCAGAGAGACAGTAGGAGTTTGGAAAGAGGTGTGAAAAAGGTAGAGGGTGAAAGAAAGATGGGAGTAAGTAGGGGTGAACAGTTGGTAGAGATTGTACAATTTGTTGATAGGAATGGTAGGGGAGAATATGGAATGGGAAGAAGTTTAAGTAGGTGCAATAGTGAAAGTGATAAGGTCGGGGGTTTTGATTTTTTGTTGGATTATGAGATGATTTGTAAAATTTGTGATTTGGATCCTATGAGTGTTGATGAGAAAATGATAGATGAGGAGGATAACAGAGTGAGTCATTCAGTATCGGTGAGAGCGGAAAAAGGGGAAAACAGCAAACAAGTTGAGTAAGAGTATGGAAGAGAGTGGTGGTGAAAAGGTAGAGGTTCCTGTAAGGGCGTGTAAGAGTGACGATGATGAACCAGTGGAGAAAAGTGGTAAAGTGTGAAGTATGGCAAGGGTGATTGAAGGGTGTAATGAGGGTTCGAATGTAGTAGTGAAAGAGGAACAAGTGAAAAGTCGTATGAAGGTAGATAAGCGTAGTGCAGAGGTGAAAGAATATATGAAGAGAAAAAAAGGTGAGAATTATCTTGATTGGAGAGAAAGATGTTTTGTTTATTTTTCAAGTGATTTATCATTCTTCAACTTTCTCACTCTCCCTATTACCTCATCCCAAAAATACCTACTTCTTCTTATACCATCAAACACACACATTCACTATCACCTCTTTATTACCGCCAATGCAATTCAGATTTTCGAAGTGTTCTCTCCAAACTCTCCTCACATCCATTTCATCAGTCATGAAAGCACCATCCCCATTTATTATTCTATGAAGATTCCTCTACCTCTCTTTCTTAACCTTTCATATTTCCTTATAAAACAGCTTCCAATTCCCTTGTAAGTCCCCATTCATACTCATTTCAAACTGTTAATTTACCTCTTTTTTTCTTTTTTTGCCTCCTGTGTATGCAACACTTTTAGCCTTTCTTTTTTCCTTCTTATTTATTTCCATATAACTACTTTTGAAACCTCATCATAGGCTTCTGCACTTCCAACTATGCCTCTTTTTTTACTTTTAACCACTTGCATCACCTCTTTATTACACAATTCACTATTGATATTCTTATTCCTATTTAAGCACATCTACATATATCTCTTGCACAACTAATAAAGGCTTCCTTCATTTTTATTCAGATTTTATTAGTTTTATCCTGTTAACATTCAAATGACTTATTAGTAAGTGCTGTCACATAGTTTTCCTTATAACCGTCTACACTTAACTTTTCACTCTAATTCTCCCCACTTCCTTCCTTTTTCTCTTTTCTTTCTTCTCCATCCAGTCCTCCCACTAACTTAATTTTACATAAAACAAACATAATTATCTGGTATTCAGAACTCCAACCCCTTCACTGATTTAACATACATCACACACTTCAACATCTTCACCAACACAAAATCAATAATACTTTTCACTTCTATACCATCTCTACCTATATCAAATCTCCTATACTTATGGGTTTTTGTGCTCGGAGAATGTATCACACAACACACACGCACGTACTCAGGCACGAGCGCACGCACACACACACACATATACACTCCATGTAAGATTATAATGAATAAAGTCATGAATCTGTCAATAAAAGTGACTCTTTAAAAGGGTTCTGAATGACTGAAAATGAATACTTGAGAGGAAAAATGTGATTTAATTAGCGTATGTGTTAAGCCTATCAACGTTGTGACAGAACTAAAAAAGCATTCACTCTTGCTCTTTATTATATTTAAGTAACTCACTCTTTTTTAATTAATGATGTGATTTTAGCATTAACTTTCAAAAAGCTATTTCTGAAGTTAAGAAGTAAAGGAATAGTTAAGTGTAAATATAAATGAGAATATTAATTTTTATAACAAGTGTTGTTAGGATTCATTTTTGTAAAAACTGTGAAGCCATTAACCAGTTTACTAACCTATTAAATAGTAGAGCTAGTTTTAGGAGCCAGCCAAGTGTATTTAAATGTCTTTTTGAGGCATTTATGTTTTAAGTCATCTTATAATTTATTTACCTAACAAATCAATAATTTAGATGTCATAGGAATAGGTTTGGTAAGTTGTGTGGGGAAAGGTGTTTTTGTTGCGGCTTGCTGAACTGGTCTTTGTAGGGTTAAATACAAGTAAATTTATATCAAAAATTGCCAGAAATGATTAAAGGGTAAGGCACTTTTATTTATTTATTATAAATTGAATCATTATTATATATATAAGTGTTCATTTGGTTCTAAACTTTTTCATATATTTTTATAACTCATAGCTGAGAAAGAAGTACATATTTAGATTTTTCTTATACTAGAGACTGGAGAAATTCTTACAATCTGGAGGGGTCTTTTACCACAGTCCTTAACCAACCTGAGTTGGTGGGAAAGGAAAAATAGGAAGACATTTACAGAATTTGGACTTGATAGAAGAATAAGCCCAACTTCAGACATCAAACTGAATAAATTTTCAAATCACTAAATAAAATGACTCAAATACCAATTCAAGCAAACATTTTGTGAATAGAAGCATTTGATAGAAATATATTGGGAACATGGAAGCAAAAAAAAAAATGATTTTGTTGCATATATTCTGGTAATATACGAGTAATCAGATTGGTGTAGGAGTATATATATATATATATATATAATATATATATATATATTATATATATATTATATATAATATAGATAATATAATATATATACATATATATATATATATATATATATATATATATATATATATATATATATATATATATATGACTAGTGGCTAAATGTAATGAATAACTACAGAAAATAACCTACAGAGACATTTTTTAGTGTCTGTTCATGTGATCACGCAACTACCTTATGAATTCATCATGAATTTGTATACTGACATATACTGGTGAGTTACAAACTCTAAGCCAGGGAAAACCACACACAGCCCATTAATATTATTAATAAAATAGAATACATGAAAAATTGGCAACTTACTTTCATTTATTAAAAGATTTAATATTTTAATTCAAGAACTTGAATCATATCACCTTGTAAGAATTCTACAAAAGCCAATATCAATTAGAACTTCAATAGCTTTCAGTGGGTTTGCAATCTGATCAAATGCTCTATGAAATGTACATGGAAGACCACCAATTACCTTATGGGAAAAAAATCTAATAAGAAGGTTAATGATAAAATATTGGTGACAAACTGAATAAAATGTCATAAAATGTCATGTGACCACAGATATGGATGCAAATGTGTATGTCCAAAAGGAAAGCATTTCAATGAAGAAAATTTAAAGTAATTTTAAATGTGTTTGCATAAAAGAACTATGGCAAGCTTATTTAGCAAATGTTTCTTTAAACTGCAATGATCAGAAAAATATAAGGTAACCATCTGTTTGTATACCCAATCACCGTTTTGCCGCTGTTCACAAGAAATTTTGGGCATTTTTTAATGTTTTCATATTAACAGTGGCAAAACTGGAACTTATAAAGAAAGCCAATATGATATTTGGATTCAGAGCAACAAAATACATAAGAAACAAGTATCGGATTATAGGCAACAGAAAAAAAAACTTAAAAATTTGTTCCCCAGTGTTATTATTATTATTATTATTATTATTATTATTATTATTATTATTATTATTATTATTATTATTATTATTATTATTATTATTATTATTATTATTATTATTATTAGATGCTTAAAAACTATTTGATACAATAATTTATAATATTTTTATTGCAATAGGTTTACAATAACCTGAACTTGGATTTGGACTCAAACTCGCATAAAATCTGAACTTGGACTCTGCATAAAATATGGGCTAATACGCGATATGACACTAGTAAATAGAAACCTGAATAATAATGTGCAAATTTATTAAATTCTATTATTAATCTGAATTTTAACTCAAAATTACAAAAATATAGCAAAATATAACTGGTGGGTTTTATTGGGTAGTATAGGTGGATCTATCTGGGTAGGTTTTTTATTGCCAACTCTACTACCCCAGTTGCTTCATCTGTGTAGTAGTACTACTACTCATCCTTCTATGGTGTATGCATCACATATCTGGGGTTTCTCTACTCATATAGCTCTCCTTGAAAGGGTGATGATGTCTATGGTTTTCATTTATCTCACTGCATCTATCCAACCTCTTTTGCTCATCAGTCTATTGCATTATTCTCTTTATTCTATTGCCATTACAACATACATTGCTCTTCTGAACACCTATTTCCATATCTTTTATTTTTAGAGGAGACAATGATACTCGTCTCTCCACACAATCTCACCCTTCTCTGCAGAACTCTCTGACCATAGATTTAACCTATACTCGCTCTTATATGCACTCTATTTGTAATGTTTGGAACTCTTCCTCCTCTTCCCATTTTCCTAACATTCTTTAACCTGCAAGCTTTCAAAACGGTGTATCAGGATATGTTGGCCTTTGATTTTTACTCCAATTCTGTGGATTTTGCACAGGCCAGGTTTTTTGTAACCAAAGGTGAAAAAATAAATAAAAATAAATAATCCTTAATTTTTTAAACAACGCAAGCAAAAAATAGTGATGAACAGTAGTCTCAAAAAGAAAAATCTGAAGAAAAAGGGAGACCTTCAAACAGGAGGACTTCAACAAATATCTTCCAAGACAATATTAAAAATCAGGATTGTTTCTGGCAGCGACAATTGATAATTTGTCTCATAAAACAAGAAAAAAAATTATTTTCTTAGCTGCTTCAGCTACATTCAATTGTATGATGTCCAGCATGGGGATTTGAAACAGGGTTGGCAATAAAAAACCCAACAAAAACAAAAAACAAAAAGAACACTTAATAAAACCAAATAAAATTCACATTTTATTTTGCTAAATTTTTATAGTTTTGAGAAAAAATAAATAGATTAATAATAGAATTTAATAAATATACACTTTATTATACAGTATATTGGTTACTATTTACCAATGCCATAATGATTTGCATCTGTGATTACCAAGATAAGAGAGATCTGATTCTTAAATGTACTAAAACATAATTACATATGAAACTCTATATCAAGCAAATGAAATTAAAAGTATTAAAACATTTATTCCTTTAAAAAAGGACCAAATCTCATTTATTTTATATAACAACTGATAAGTAGCCAAATAAAAATTTCATAATTATTTGTATACTTTGATGAATATAGCCTTTTCAGCTCCCTAGTGCTTCTCAGTTTATCCCAATCAAGAAAAAATGTTCAGATCATATACCGTAAGTTGATCCTGAGCTTGCAAGATAGTAATGAACTGTTACAAAAATCACAAACCCTCAATGAAGATTTATTATCTAACTATTTTGCATTTTACAAGCTTTCACCAACTGGAAAGATTATTGCTGTAATATTTTCTCAAACAAATGAAAAGAGAAGTCATTTGAGTCTCATTGTACCTATATAAACAAATTCACACTTTAGTTAAAACTTTAACAGATGAAAACACAAATAATCATTTAGTTACATCTTTCGGGGTATCCAAGATATTTAAAATGTCAATGGCATTTTGGGCAGAGAAAAGATTCCTGCATTTGGATTGTGAATCTAAGCTTCTACATTGGAGTAACAATATATAACAAAAACAGATAGCTACCTCTCCAAAGTTAATTGTGCTCTTTCTTTTGTTGACACCCAGAATCCAGTTAAAAGGAATCTTACCAAACTCAGGAAGTGGTTCTATAATTACTTTCCTGGGCTTGATACACATACTGTCAGCTGGGTAATGTGAGTTCCACAAGCTGTGAAATTGTCAATGTACCAGAAGAGCCTGAAACACTGGCAGAGGGACTCCTTGAACTACTTCACTAAATGCACTGAATTTCTGAACAAATTGAATCAATCAGTTTTTTCAATATCAAGAACTTTGAAGTCTTTTGAAATTGCACATGAAGTGAAAAGTGCAACTGCCATTAGCAAAACCAATCATTGCAAATAAAAATTTTCTATTCTCATAACTTATAAAAAAAAAAAGTATAAAATACAAGTTGAACCATAAAGACAGTATCCAAATTGCCTTGACATAAAATAGATTTAATTTTGAAGTTAAATCAGAATTGAAACATCATTTCTTCAAAGCCTGAAGTGAAATGATTCCAATCAAATTATTTTGTTCCCTAATTAGATATTTATTAATAGTCTTTTATTATTTATTTATTAATAGTCTTTTATTATTTCATATTTCACAATTTATCCTTTGATAATTTTTTATTTTTAAAGTTGATTTGTCATGTATAACTGCATAACACATACTTCTCAGCTTTTATGCCTCTTATTTGTGTAACACACTGCATTTTTAAAATGCAATCAGTTTGTTTTCCCATCATTTTCAAGTCCGCTGGTAATATTTATCATTGTACACATAGCTACAGTAAATATTTTGGGGAATTGTTCAAGAGAGTCCTGTAACCACTGGTTTAACCATGACTTATATTCTTATGTCAGTAAAACTGAGTAGGCCTTATTAACTGCACAATATAATTCGTTACACTTAGTGATTATTATATATATAATATATATATATAATATATTATAATATATATATAGTAATAAAATAGTAAAAAGTAGATAGAAAAAAGATATATGAATAATTATTTACATATATTAATATATAAACCTTAGATATAAATATAGATAGAGATATATATTATATTATTAAGTATATAATTATTATATAGAAGAAATATATATAATATAGATATATATAGAATAAATATGATATATAATCCTCGATGATAATACTTAAATTCTTTGTTAGTATAATATAATAGTCATAATGATAAAAGGAGTAAAATGGTCCGCAGAAATGATATTATAAATATAATAAGTTAAATAAACAATATAATAAAATAATCGTGAGAAAAGGTCACCCAATTGTAATAAATACTTGAAAATTGGTGATAAGTATGGATAATAAAATAATAATATTTTATCTGGAAGACTACACATACAATTTTATATTATAGTCAAATACATAAGAAATAATTATATCAATAGAAAGATTAAATTCTTAATATGATATATATTAATACACTATAATAAAGGTATGTATATATATATATAATCATAGTAATTGTAAAGCTTGTAAAAATATAATTAATAAAACAGATATTATAGCTAATATTAGATGTAGGGATAAATATAAATTATTAAGAAGTCGCAAAATTGTCATAAATAATTATTATATATATATTATATACAAACATGTAAAATGTATATAGTAATAAAGAGCTAAAGGGCTCTATACCTATATAATATATAGATAGTAGATATTATATATATGGCGTGGAAGTGAAACGGTTGGCAGATTAATCAAGCACTCACTCGGTGAGTATTAGGTGTATTAGTATATATAATAGTGCCATAGACATATGGTATAACTACTTAAACAGTGGTAGGTGGTGCTTATAACTCAATAATGAATATAGATAAAGGGTATAGTTCGAGGCGTTAACGCCTAACAGGTGGTATAAGGCGAATATATAAGCTAAAAAGTTCAGAAAAAGATACGATTACGTCAGCAAAAATGTGAACTTTCTAAAAATGTGTGTGAAATTACGTGTAAAATAGAAGCACAAACAGAATAATAAAATGGTGAAACGTTTTTATTATTTATTCAAAATATAATAACTCCGACATCGAAAAACATATTGGACTGGGCCTGGAGTGTTTATTTTGTGATAATAAACTGGATTAATTATTGGACCTAAAGACTACTCGCATTTGAAAAAAAACTCATTGGTGATAACATTCTGATAACAATAATCGCTCATCTCACAATACACACGCAATAATTCCACTCACAAAATTTATTCAGATCTCTCAAAAATTAATCTACATAGCATTAGATGACACAGATTCTTTACCCTTTTGGGGTTTATGTAAGCAAATTTACATGGTAAATAAAAAAAAATTGAGATTGGCAATGAATAAGTTTCTACAAGAATCCATTACCTTATTATACCCACGCACGTACAAGTCAACTGAATCAGATTTATTCACTTGAGTCCACATCTCAGAAGAAAAAAATGTTAAGCAAATTCTCTTCAATACCAAAATACCAATAAGATTTATATAAGCGTTAATAAGGTTTATACCTAACTCTACTCATCAGGTATATTAGTAAATATAACAAAAAATAAAAAAATGCATTAATATACTCTAATAAATACCAAATAATATATGATTATATTTTCAACCTTATAATACATATAAAAATATAATATATAATAAAATATAATTAATAGTAACCTGACAAATAAAAATAAAAATGCTTGTATAATAAGCGTTAGATACCTAACAACATCTATATAAAAAGATAAAATAAATAATAAATAATATAAAAATATAAAATAATAATAATAAATAAATAATATAAATACAATAATAAATAAAAAATATTAAAATATAATATATATAAAGTAATAATTAATAATACATAACAGAGTCATAACTATATAATATATATATAATACAGATATACGAACTACAAACACAAAACAAACAAACATAATAAACTAATCAATCACTAAAACAGAACTGAAGCGACACAACTAACTATAACATTCTGTACCTTTGTTGCTATTATACAACATATATACAATATATCTCACAAAACTAGCATATTAAACATTATATACAATATGCTAGTTAGCACCACACTTAAATAATCAATAATGATAAAAAAACAAGGGTTAGATAAAACAAAGAAAGAAAGAAAGAAACTAAACTATATAAGCAATTCTATCAAACATATCGCTTAATCAAACAAATCAACATTTACCCCACATAACCAACTCAAACTTAGCACCAAAAACTAGAAGTATAGTCAAAACTAACTTATACTCAATCTAATCTAAAAATAAGCTGCTACAAAAATTAACATAAAACCTAATTACTAAGACTGCCAATATTATCTATATAAAAGGCATTTAACATATTATAATTAATGTAATAAATAATAAACATTCCTTTTTTTAATATTATCACGAAGGAAATAAAATTATATAAATTGGAATCACACTCTTCTCATTAGGTTACTAATCACATTATGACAAAAATCATAACTAACAATACAACAACTCATATACTCAAACTAAACATTAACTAATCATATAACTCAAATACGCTCAAACATACTCACACAAATCGGAATATAAGAATAACAGTAAACCAATGCAAGAATTAGCAAACAATACTAATATAAATAACAAGAGAAAGTACGAAAATACCAATGATAAAATTATAATTTTTACAGCTTCTACAAATAATAAACATAATTAAAGAAATTAAAGAAAGAAGAGATCAATAAATAATTATACTAATTCTTAAAGCACAACAACATTACAACAACTATAGAAAGTGAATAAACGCAACAACAGATTAACAAACGCTCCACAACAATACAATCCTATACTCAACATTCGAGAGTGAAAAAAATAATTTGAAATAGTAAAATTATGAAGCACAATTTGAATGTGGTAGACTTCTATGGTATTAGAGGTTGTTAATTACTATTAAATTAATTACTATATTTCAAATCAAATTTAATAAGGAAAACTATCTCTCTCAGTGAATTTCACATACAATAATATACAGCAATCGCAATATGAACATTACTAAATCGGGCCATACAGGTGAAAAATATAATCACAAATGGAAAAGCATTTTTAAATGATATCTTGTACCAGCTTTGGCTTTAACCTAACTAATTCTAAAGGTTAAAGTATTATTGTTAATAGGATTATTGACTCTAGATATGGCTGTGGGATGAAAGATATGAGATATACAAGTATATTGATTGTCATTGTTCAAATAACGTGAGGAATTATATAATATAGAACTTTTGGTCTTAGTCCCATCTCATACACATATTCCCCAATTATGAAAGTAGGGAGATAATCAGAGAGTAGCAAGATTATGGTGGTGAACACCACATGAGAGTATAGAGGAAATTGAGGAGCCTGTTAACAAAATAAGTTTTATTGCAGAACCTTGAGGACTACTATTAATAGATTTAAAGGATTTACAGTGGCTATCCCGAACATCACCAACTGAAAAACCAAAGAAGAAATCTTCGTGCATTCAGAACATAGAAAACCAAATACCAAAAAAAATAATAGAAATATCAAAAACATGAATTGCATATTGCAAAAGAAATAACAACAATACACGGCTCAATGGCGGTAGACTTTGTCATGCTTCGGTGAAAAAAGAAAATTTCTTATCAGATTAAACTAGATACCTATACTGTGAGGGCCCAGCGAACTACATGAGATCGCGCGCGCGAGAAATGAACTGGAAGCGGCGTGTCACGGCACGCACAAACCTATAATAACACACGCTCACCTCCTCACACATCTCATACACTACTTACATCTACCAGAACAAGACTCTCATCATAACTTACTAACACAGCAACAAACCTATAATTACTAGCTATCCATCTGCGAAATAATCACCTCACGCAAATGATCTAAAATTCTTCGATAATGATCAAAGAATGAACTCAAGATATACCACAATAAAGTTAATAGAATATATATATATATGAAATATATGATGAACAGAAAAACATATATAGGAACAATGTGAAAAAACTCTCTAAACTAAAATAGTCAATACTTATCTAGGGAACCAACGCATCCTATCTCTCCACCTAATCCCAAATGAGCTGAAGAGCAGACACAATTCGACGTCGACAAATCAGCCATCAGAACGCGTTACAGGTAAAGTCGCTTATGCAATGGTCACCGCTAATACCAAATACCATGACTTCCTCTCTGAAAATATCCAGAAAGTAAATATAGTTATAGCATAGCTTCTAAAATACCATAAATTACAATGAAATAAACAAGGAATAAGTGTTTTCGTATCTAATGCATTTCCTTCAGAAAATGTTACTATAATCAATGAGGGAACCGTCTTAAGAATCTCATGGAGCCTAGTATAAGTACACTAGAGTGAGTGAAAGGAGAAAATAAATGCTATAAAGAAAACGTGCCTTCATATAAAGAAAGCTTTTTTTTTGCCATGTACTTATCATTAACATTTACTATAAATTCAATAATTAATGAATTAAAAGACACTTAAAATTATAAAATAAAGAAATTATATTAATTCTCCAATATGACAAAAAAATAAATTGAAATAAGTGTAATAATTATTATCGATATATAAAAAAAAAATTTGCAGCTCTAATTTAAAATAATGATTAGTTACATATATAGAACTGTAACTCATAAAATTAGCAACCTCAGAAAATTTCTTCATATTCAACCATAAATATACGGAATATTCAGGATATCTAATGTTAGTAATATATATAACTAATAATATATTTATAACTGACTAAAGAGGGATATTAGGTATGTATTTATCTTATAAAAATTATTTCTTTTGAGTTTTCTTTTATTTATTATAGATTCATAAAAACTAATGACCCTAGCTTAATTCTTTATATTTTCTAATCTCTGAGGAAAAAGGGGAGAGATTACATTAATAAAGTTTACAGGTAAAAGTTAACAAATATAAAGTAGAAATGTATAAAAACATTATTATTTTGTAGTATATAGTAAAAGTATAATAAAGTGAATCAATAGTGAATAAAATGAAGATTAATACATATTATAATTTTCTGAGTTAAATCTGTACATCTGAAAGAGTAGAGAATTAAAAACAATTGATTTGTATCGTATAAGGTAATGTATGTAAGGTTATCTGATAAAATTAAAAATTATTAACACATTTTCTTATATAAAGTCCAGTATAAATGATTTCGTAGCTTAAAAATACCATAGTACAAAAGTATTTACTACGAATTGATTAAAACATAAATATATAATGATAATTTAATTTGCCTTCCGCCAACGCATTCTCTCAATACTGTGTTGTGAACCATCAGTCAAGAGTGAAAGAGATAAAAAAAAATGATAAGAATAAGAATTCAATGATCGTAACAGAGGAGGTGAATACCAACATATTCTAAGTATAGATGGACAACCGCTGCAGTGTGCGATCGTGGCAGTGTCATGGAGTGATAAGAATATATATATGTGACAGATACACAAAGGATATAATAATGATGAATATTATAAGAAATAATAAAAATATAATAGCAACAATAGAAGAATAAAATCCTAGTTTATAAGATCCTTCTTATCCTAGTTTTATATTCTCGTGAAAAGCAGCGAGAAATTAAATTTAGTGATGGTAGTAGTATATATATATATATATATAGGGTATATATAGGGGCTGTATAATGGTGATGATAATGGTAGTGATAAGGTAGGGCATGATACGTATGTGGGTGTATATATATCGTTATATATATATATATGATATATATATATATATATTATATATATATATATATACGTAATATTATACGTGAGGTATATATATTTATATATATATATAATATTATTAGGGATATTTAGTTTAATAGAGAAGGAATCATTTAATAATTGTGTTTCCGACATATGGAAAATGTTATATATGGTAGAGTATGTAGTGAGAATGTGTTTAAATTATATGCTTCTAAATATCTAACTTAGGAATTAATAAAATAATATGAATATCTATTCTTAGGAATAAAAATGATATAATATTACCCATTTCACTGTATTGTTATTGTAATAAATGATTGTTTAAATATATATACTAGAGTGTATGTAAATATATAAGTTACTGAATAGATCAAGTAAGAATAGTATTGAGAAAATAATTTTGCACATACGAACAATGAAATGACCACAAGAATGTAATTGACATACTGACAATACAATAATCTGAGAAAGATTATTACTATATACTTATCATAGAGAAAAGAAACATTGTTTGTTTAAGAATCTTAAGTTTCCAAATATATATATATATTATGATAATAAAGGCTAGATAAAGAATCACCACTAGAAAGATAGTTATTAAACCATACTCGGCACTACAAGTGCGGAAGATTACTCTATTCAGAGCAAGTAGTAACAAGATAAATGATAGTGAGTATTAAAATGATTTGGGTAAGAAAAGTATCTGATAATGAATACCACCACTAAGATATATGTGATAATGCTAATATACTCACGTACATAAATTACGGAATAATTACTTACTATTAATTCAAGCTAAAGATACAGGATGATGTAAAAGTTTTGGTAGAGCCTGATAATGAATCACCACAAGATATGTAACGCATACTCCATACAAGGGCGGAAGATACCCTTAATCAGAGCAAGTAACAGGGGTGGTGTAAAGTTCTGGAAGTACTTCATAGCTCTTAGTTATTAAAGATGGTTTAGTGGAAAAAACAATAAGTGGTCTTACCCAAAAAATCACAGGAGAGAAACCGCAGAGAAAATATTAAGATCAAAAAATGATGTGAGTGTATTTTCGAAGATGTAAGTCGTCGTAAAAATTTCGTACATCAGATGATAATGAAAAAATGAGGTTTTGAGTCACTGAAAACGACCATTGAGGTGATCCTTATATGTTTCATGGTGCCGATAAATACGTATTTTTTTTATATATATTGTTAGTATATGATACGAACAATAAATTTCATGTGAAAAAAAGTATCAAAAAATTTTTAAATACAAAAAAAAAGATTATTAATATTATCGTACTTACGCATCGTACACTTGCAGAGCCTAGACTCACACCGACTCGGATATTTTCTGTAGTGCAAAAATTCTTAACCGAAAAACAAAAAAAAATCTGTTATGGCAAATATATCATATCCATGTACGTTAGTCGAAATTTACTGCATCTCATCCATTAGGTTAGGTTGAATTTTACTGCATCGTCGACCATATAGTTTAGGAGGTTTACTGACCTCTAAGTTCAGGTTATGATATTGTTTTGTTATGTATTCACAGAATCTATATATGAAAAAAAAACAATACGGAACGAATTTTACCAACAAACATTATTTTTTACGTTACCTTAAATTCTTTCACGTATTAGCAGTAAAATCCCGGTTTCTTTATCATGCAAAATGAGCGTTTTTGCTTAATTCATTATTAAATGTTTAATATTTTCAAATTTCGTATCTTTCTCATTCACATCTTAATTAATTGCTAGTATCATATAGTAGTAATATATAAAAAAAAGTTAAAAAAAAATTATTTATTTGCACCATGAAACTTATAAGGTTCATTGAGGTTTTAAGGCACTGAAAACGACCAATGAGGTTTTGAGGCACTGAAAGCGACCAATGAGGTTTTGAGGCACTGAAAACAACCAATGAGGTTTTGAGGCACTGAAAACGTCCATTGAGGTTTTGAGGCACTGAAAACGACCATTGAGGTTTCGAGAAAGATCAGAGATCCGTTACTCCAAGTACAGTTTGTGAATGTGATGTGAATGAGGATTTTTGGAAATGGAAAAAAAAGAGTAATGCCGGATGGAATCATTGAAGTATAAGAATGGATGGACGGAAGAAATCACAGATAGAAGGTCTTTAATGAAAAGTAGTAAAAAAGTAAGAGGTAGAAAAAAATGTTGAGGAACAACACTGTTGACATTTAATGGATGGATGACGATGGTTTTTGCAACAGCTTCTATAAAGTGGTCGGAGAAAAAACCGTAAATACAAATTTAGAAATAAAAAGTTTGTAAAAAGAGTCTTTCAGAAGTTTTCGATATGTCCAGAACTACAGCAAAAGACTCTACGAAATGTCAAAAAGCATAGGTTCAAGAATCAGAAACAACGACAATGTCACCATCTAGAGCTTTTAAAGAGGCCATACTAGTGATCTGAGTTAAGTAATTAGAAAAATTAAAAATATTACCAAATCTTTTGGTTTAGGATAGTTTCTAAAACTTTTGAAAGAAAAGAGGTTATAGCGATAGGACAGTTATAGGGTTAAGAGTTGTCCACCTTCTTCTCTATAGGTTGAACTAAAGCACGCTCTCTCGAGTCACGAGAGGTGAGATGGACACCCGTCCTTTCATTGGAGTAATATGAGAACACCCTCCTTCTGTATGGTTGAAGAGGACAACCCTCCATTCATTGGAGGGTTGATGAGGCACCCTCCTTCTTGGATGGGTTGAAGACACCCTCCTTTCTTGGAGGGTTGGAGAGGGTCCTCCTCTTTTAGTCCAGGTTGAGGATTACACATACTCCTCTGTGGAGTGTGAGAGACACCCTCCTTTCTGGGGTTGAGAGACACCCTTCGTTTCTTGCAGGGTTGAGAGACAACCCTCCTTCATTGGAGCTTGAGAGGACACCCTCCTTTCTGGAGGTTGCAGAGACACTCTCCTTTCGTGGGAGCGTGAGAGGGACACCCTCCTTTCTTGAGGGTTGAAGACTACGCCTCCTTTCTTGGGAGGTGAAGAGACACGCCTCCTTCTTAGGAGGTGAGAGCACACCCTCCTTTAGAGGGAGGTGAAGGCATTTGGACGATAATTATAATTAAAGGTTGAGAGGACACTCTCCTTTCTTGGAGGGTTGAGAGGACACCCTCCTTTCTTGGAGGGTTGAGAGGACACCCTCCTTTCTTGGAGGGTTGAGAGGACACCCTCCTTTCTTGGAGGGTTGAGAGGACACCCTCCTTTCTTGGAGGGTTGAGAGGACACCCTCCTTTCTTGGAGGGTTGAGAGGACACCCTCCTTTCTTGGAGGGTTGAGAGGACACCCTCCTTTCTTGGAGGGTTGAGAGGACACCCTCCTTTCTTGGAGGGTTGAGAGTACACCCTCCTTTCTTGGAGGGTTGAGAGGACACCCTCCTTTCTTGGGAAAGGAATGGAGAGATCACCATTCTTCTGAATGTTGAGAGTACACCCATCCTTTCTTGGAGGTTGGAGAAGGGACACCCTCCTTCTGAGCGTAGGGTTGAAGAACACCCTCCTTTCTTGGAATGTAAGAGTACACCTCCTTTCTGGAGGGTTGAGAACACCCTCCCTTTCGTTGAGGGTTGAGAGACACCCTCCTTTCTTGAGGTGAGAGTACACCCTCCCTTTTCTTGGAGGTTGAAGGACACCCTCCTTCTTGAGTGAAACACCCTCCTTTGCTGAGGTGAGACACACCCTCCTTTCTTGGAGGTTGATAGGACAACCCTCCTTTCTAGGAGGGTTGAGAGACACCCTGCCTTCTGGATCGTTGAGAGGAACACCCTCCTTTTGGAGGTTGAAGGACCCACCCTCCTTTCTTGTAGGTTGAGAGGACACCTCCTTTCTTGGAGAGTTAGAGGACACCCTCCTTTCTTGGAGGGTTGAGAGGACACCCTCCTTTCTTGGAGGGTTGAGAGGACACCCTCCTTTCTTGGAGGGTTGAGAGGACACTCTCCTTTCTTGGAGGGTTGAGAGGACACCCTCCTTTCTTGGAGGGTTGAGAGGACACCCTCCTTGGAGGGTTGATTGGACACCCTCCTTTCTTGGAGGGTTGAGAGGACACCCTCCTTATATATATATATCAGAGGCAACTCCTGCACTCGTGCTACTCGTGCTCAGCACGAGTTAACATATATAAACGATCTTATTTTTGCAAATTTCGTGATTTACGGTAAACTATTCCGTCTTATTTTTTGCTAAAGTAGTCAAAATAAAAATGAGTATTATTATGCCAAATATTAAAACGAAAAGGTAAATAACCTCTATAAATAACGCTTTTAACCCATTAAAAATTGGCGCAGTCAGCCCCATATCGGATGAGAGAAAAACTTTCTATATGGAGTTATTTTAAATGTAAATAATCAAGAGTAAAGATTAATTGACAGCAACTAATTCTGGACTAAGTTGACTTATTTTAATATATATAAAAAAACTATATATATATACTATATATATATATATATATATATACTAATAAAATAATATATAGATATAAATATATAATATATATATATATATATAATAGTAGGGAAATAGGTAATGACGCTCAGAAGTGGTAATCCCGCTCACCCAAGTTTTTCCTGAAACGCTTGAAATTACACTATGGTATCAGTGTTGCCATATCGTGTGCATCAATATAAGACGCCAGTAGTCGACTGACCGCAGGCGAAAGAGTACTTTTATTGTGATGTTCAAATTTATTATTTTTCACTTTTTTCATATAAAATTGAAATCCTCCTAAATTAAAGAGTAATAAAATTTTTACGTTTTAATTAGAAACTTTTATGTATATTTATATCATCTACATGCATTAAGTATTTAATTCACATATTTAGTTTTTTAAAAATGCTTTTGTGTGCCATAAAGTAATCAAATAATATCAAACATGCGAAGGTAATGGCGTTTGGTAGCGGAATACCACTAATAATAATATAATATATATATATAGTATTATATAATATACTATATATATAATATATACTATATATATATAGAAATATAGATATAATATAATATATATATAAATAAATATTATATATAATATATAATATATATATATATATAATATATGCACAACTTACTTGAGCGCAGCGCGAGTAAGATGTACATCAAAAGCTTCGTGGACAGTAGCAACAATGCAGGCAGCAATGAAGCAGTAAGCTCAGAACACGATTGAGAAAGCCTCAAAGAAATTATTAACTTCCCTTTAGTTCAAATTAAGGATATCATTAAGGCAGGATCGTGCTATGCCCCATCCTATTGCCTCCAATAAACAATTTTCACTCTGCGCGCCATTACCCTACCATGTGAACGCTATTGCCCTCCATGTTCGGGTAATACCGCTCAAGGACTAATTATAGTTGTTGATTTATTCATTTTTCTTGTGAGAAAATTATACGGTTTTTTGTTAACTTCTGTCGGTATCCAATCTTCGATAATAAAATTTTAATTTTCTTAAAATTTTAATTTATTGATTTTCCCTTAGCTGCACTTGTTTACCCCACTTCCCCTATATATATATATATATATATTATATATATATATAGTATATATATATATATAGTATATATATATATATTATATATATACAATATATATAAATTATAAATAGTATATATATATATATATTATATATATATAATTATATATATGCTAAGATCAAGGGTGGCATACTATATTCTCCATGTCTCAATACTATACTTTCCCTCAGTTTGGAAGCACGACATGTCCAACCGTTTCCGAAAAAAGAAAGCCGCTCTGATCCTGTCTAACTATCGCCCTATAGCTCTCACTGTATTCTATCAAAGATCTTTTGAAAACCCTAACTCAACTCTCATTTCTTAGAATATCTGGAATCTCTCATTCCCTTCCTTCCGATCGCCAGTACGCCTATCGCGCTCGAGATCTACTGCGATATACTTTCCTATCTAAGCTATTATGGTTTTCTCCTTCAGAACTACGGAACTGTGATTGTGGCGCTTGACATACTCCAAGGCCATTTGACCGGGTATATATCACCACGTCATCTCTCCAAGCTCCCCACCTTTGGTTCCTCCTTCTCTTTGCTACTTATGTCTAGTTTTTTCAAAATCGCTCAATATCGGCTGTGTGGTTGATGGAACGACATCTTCTTTTCAATATGTGTCTCAGTGAGTTCTTCTTATCTCCTACTTTATTCCTACATTCCTAATGATCTTCTCACCGCACATCTAACTCTATCCACCGGTATTCCATGACTCAACCTTCATTCTCAACTCATTTCCAACATTCTTTCGGATGTACTCTGAATTGCCCTCTCTTAAACTATCCGATTCTATTCTCGCTGAACTTGATAAAATTCCCAGTTGGGTTGTCTCAACCTTGTGAATTCAATTGCCTTTAGAAAAAAAACCCAACTTCACATATCTCCCTCCTCTAAAGACACCTTCTAACTTTCCTATCTTCTTTGACGTCTCTCTCCTCCTGTTGACAATTATATAAAACATCCATTGCCTAACATAAACAAAAAAATGTAGGAAACCTCACATCACAACGGGGTCTAGGGCGGCCCTCCAAAAAACGCGAGTTCTGTGTAGGCTGCGAGACTTTTTGCCTCTTCTCAGTTCTCCAGCAAACAAGGAACCTCATTCGCCCTTTATGGATACTTCCTCATATCTGTGGGCTACTGTTTCACCCCGCCTTTGGATATGTCTATCAAAGCCAAAAGGCTTAATAAACGTTCTGCACTTCCATTCATCTTACCCTCTAATCTGCGGCGCGATGTGGTACTTTAATCTCTTTCTATAGGACCGCAAACGCATTGCTCGAGGGAACTTATCACTCGCTTACCACACCTTTACCACGCCCTCTAGCACCAAAAGTCGTTCGAACATGATTTTGTTTAATTGTTAACTCCACTTGGTCGCTGCGTGCTTCCTTCTTTCCTGCCACCTCTTATTCTTTAAGAATTCTCTCCATCTTCTGTTCCTGCTGAATTAATCTCTCTCCACTTTTAAAGCATGCATCTTCCTCATCTGCGTAGTTCGTAGTGCATGAATAACGATGTGTGCAAACCCCCTCCTTAATAGCTCTGCCCGGATGTGGTGACAACTGTAATTATAATATATATATAATAAAAATATTATATATATAAATATATCAATATACTATATATATATATATATAAATATATTATAATAATATATAAATAGAGAGAGAGAAGAAAGAGAAGAGAGAGAGAAGAGAGAGAGAAGAAAAGAGAGAGAGAAGAGAGAGCACGATTAGTAAAAAGTTACTGGAGTCGCCATATTTATATATACTATAATATATATATATAATAATATATATATATATATTAATATATATATATATATATATAATATAGATTAATATATAAATAAAAATAATATATATATATATAATATATTAATATATATAATATATATTATAAGATATATACTATAAAATATATATAATATATATATAATATAATATAATATAATATAATATAAATATAAGATATATATATATAATATATATATAGTAATATAATAATATATAGTTGTTGTGATGTGACTTCAAACCTATATAAATATAGTCCTAATTGTTTATTCAGACCATAGAATAAATATTTTTTAAAGTCCAGATTTAATTTTGTAAGCTATTTTTAAGAGTTAAAAGAAATTTTTTTTCAAAAACCAATTATTACAATTTTAATTAAAGACTTTTAATAAAAATGTGTAAATAAAATTTTTTTTTTTTCCGCACTAAAAGGGAAAAAGCGCGGGAAAGAAGAAGAGCATTGTTCGAATATCTCTGAAATCTCGGTCATAAACTAAAGCCGAAATATCCAATGAAGATGAAAAAGTGGCTGAAAATGATTGTCAACGTGGACCATATGTGGATCGTCCGAGCCACAAACGGTCTCCAAATTCTTATTTGAATTTTTCTTTGTTTTTCTCCAGAACGCCCCCCTCGTTTTTCTGTCTCCCCAAAAAACAACATTTGGAGTTTTCTATGCAAGAAAAACATGATTTTAGCGGTTCTTCTTATTGCTTCTTTTTTATATACAAATTACCAATCCCAAATTTGAAGAAATTGTAAGAATAAAATTCAAATTTTCTCTCCTAAAATGACACTATTTTATGTGCACTTATTCCAATATTCTATTGCCAGCTCTTAATGTATATAACTATAGAAAGTGGTGTAAGCACACGCCTATACACGTATACGTGAGGACAGGCTACATATATTTCATAACATTTATCAAGCGGAAACAACTGAGAAAAAAGGAGGCAAAATATTGCCTAAGATTGACCATGGATCATAGAGCCTTTATTGGAGATATGAAGACTCTGATCATTTGTCTTTGCACAGGTTGTATGCAATGGATGCGAGTGGCGTTGTCTGCCTGTCTGTCTGTCTGTGTGTGTGTGTGTCTTCACTGAAAAAAAAGGAGGGATACAAGAGAAATTGAACAAGTAGAGAAAACAAGTGAAAGTGATATAGAAAAGGAAAGATGTTAGATAGTGGGTAAAGCTAATGATGTAAATCGTACAATAATTTACACAACTTACGAGAAACACTAACAACCAACCTTAATTGTCATATTTAATATTTTTCGTAACAGAAAATTATTTCTTAAAATTTAATTTTTCTTCAAAGAATTTTTTAGTTTACATTCATTCCCAAATATAAAAAAAATACAACTTAATAAACGCATTTGAAAAAAAATTCTTTAATACAAAAACCATTAATTTTACTATAAGACAATTTTATTTATTAGAAATCGAAATACGTTACTGACCCACTCCCCTCCCATAAACTTCTTCCCTATACTCCAATAAGGAGGGGGTTTGTCCATTAATGACATAACGCAAATTTAGGCCATTTTTAACCCTCTCCCACTTTTCCTTGTAACGTGCCTGCAACTCAAACCCATAAAGCCCCAGTGGGATAAACATAACGCTGTTCACTAATGCCCTTCTCTCCTTTTTAAATTTCAAAAAATATAAATAAAAAGCTTTTCAAAATCATTTTCGTAAAACTTGTTGAAAAACCACCGAAAAATATTTATTTTTTGAACAATTAATGATGATAATTTCCATTTGTTCTCTTATAAATAAATAACTTAACAACATCTCACTTCGAAGTTACAACAATACCATAAAAATTACTCCCACCTCCTTCAACCAATCTGTAGCACCTTATGTTACATTTTAAGACCTCCCACCCCCCTATATAACTCAAAGTAAGTTATCGAAAGCCAATATACATTTATCCTTAATCCTTAAACAAGAATATTTTTGGCAGAATTATTTCAATTTCACGTCTTCATATATTATTATTATTTTATTATTATTATTATTATTATTATTATTATTTTATTAATTATTATTATATTAATTATTATTATATTATTATAATTATTATATTATTTTCTAAATAGTAGAATTAATAATATTATAATCAACAAATCCGATAGGGAAACGAAATCGTCTTCTAACTAACAAAATTTCTCCTAAAAAAAACTAATATTTATTTTGTGACAAGAAATACTTATACCGAGTTAGTTAGATAAAAAACACAGAAGCCAATTTTAACAAAAAATTACAAAGATATTTTAAAAAATCAGAATCGTATAATGAAAATCAGGTACAAATTACCTTAATTTGACAAGATCTATCTTATTTATTTGGCTTACCAAAATTGCATATTGAAAATGTTCCGTTAAGAGTTAAGACCCATTATTTCTAGCATTGAAAATGCTACCTACAAAACTTTCTTCGTGGATTTTGAAAGAAATATCAAAAATTGTCAAAGTTTCAGGTTGCCATTTAAAAAATTCAACTCATTTCCTTGATTAATTGAAAGGTATAAATTGTATAAATAAAAATTTTGTTAGTTAATAAGACCTACTCTTTTTACGAATGTTCCTGTGACCACAACTTTAAACATGCTTCATGCCTTTTTATATCATAATTTAACATTTTTATTTCTGCAATTCCTTTAAATAAAGAATTAATATAAAAAATTTTGGATCATGTTTTTTTTCGAATTTTTTCTAATTTTATAAGCAATGCAAAGGGTTAAATACGGGTTTTCCTTTATCATCTGTTTTAAGTAATATTTATGGAGTTTCTTAAGTGTTAATTTCTTAATAATGTTTTTAATAATATTGATGTTACTTGGATGCGTTATATGAACGATGATGTATTTGCAATTTTTGATAAAAATATCCCACAAGATAATTTTTAAATTTTATAAGTAATTTCGTCCCTTTCATCATTTTACTTTGGAGAAACCTCAGGATGATAGCCCAGCATTTTGGGATGTTTTAGTTACTAAGACTTTTGATAGACAGATTAATTTTGAAGTTTATAGGAAGAATACTCATAAAGATTTTTACCTGCATTAGTATTCTACACATTGAACTTATATAAAAAGAGGTGTTTTCAGGGTGCAATTTTTGAGAGCGCATAGAGTTTGTAATCTTTAATTTTTAGGAAAAGAAGTTAAATATACTAAAAAGGTTTTTAAAAATTTAAATGATATCATAAATAAAACAATATATAAGTGTGTATATTCTCCATCTTTCAAAATGGAGAATATTTTAGTATATGCAGGTAATTTGGACTTCGAATCAAGAAAGATTGTTCCACAAAATATAAACTTGCTGAATTTAGCTCATTCTTACAAACTTAATGTGCAAGCTACACCTAAATGAAAAAATAATTTGTTTAACATGCATAAATATATTGCCGGATTTACACATAAATATAATATAGAATAAGAACAATTTTAAAAGTTAGCATTTCTTAACATTAACATTCTTTAAGAATTGATGATGGAAATTTGAAAGATTTTGAATATCATAGATATTAAAATGAAAATAATATGTATTGAAATATTAATAAACGGCAATGCTGTTCCCATTAAAAAATGAACAAACAATTTAGAAAAATCCCGAAAAAAATAATTTTTAATTCAAAAACACAACTAATAAGAATATTAATAAAGGTGCATTTTCAATTGATGCGCGCCGCCCCAAAAACAAAATAATGTTTAAGTGAAATCCCTTAAAAAAAAAAATAATAATAATAATAATAATAATAATAAATTGTACGTACCAAAATCTGCATTATTTAGGGTAATTATTTCTATATCATGTCATAAATGCTCAAAGTTTTCATTTGATAATAATTAAGTATTATTATATTTTTTACTCCTCACCTCTCATTCTAAATAGCTTGAAAAAGAGAGACCCGACTTCAAGTTCGAAAAGGTCGCCATTTTAATCTTTAGAATTTTAATCTTTTAATCTTTTAATTTTAAACAAATCCTTTTCATTATATAATTTTAATAAAATATATATTATAAATATATAAAAATATATAATATATATATAGTAATATATATATAGTACATATATATATAATATATATATATATATATATATATATATAGATATAATATAATAATATATATATAAAAAACAATCAATAACGTAGGTTAAGTTATTGATAGCATAAACCCCTTAACTTATCAATTTTTAATAAAAGTATATTTATAAATACATATTAAAAATATGTAGAAACATTTATACGTTTATGAAATAGTATATAAATATATTATATATGTATGTGTGTTGTGTGGGTAGGTGTTGTGGAGTGTTGGTAGACTGGACGTTAAAATTTCAAAATTTCATTGTACCACGATTCTAAACTTTTAATGGTAACTTTACAAGGATGAGTTTCACCAACCTTTAAATTGACACTTTTAAATTAAGTAAACAATTAAAAGCTTAGTAGAATTACAAACTTATCTTAACAACTTCAATACATGTTCTCATGAAATACAACAAATTTCTTAGTGACAACACCAATAAAATTATTTCTCATTAATTAATTAATTAACAGTATGCAACGGAAAAAAAATCAATGATTTTCAATGTTTTCATCTGATTTTTTTGCTCCAAAAAATCATGAATTTTTTGCTTTTTTACTTTTTCTTTTATATAGTATATTTTATAAAGTATTTGTATATTTAAGTGATTTAACTCAATAGAAAATAAAAATTAGAATAATAATATCATAGCAAGCTACTCGTTCAAATTCTACAACTATAAAATATTCAACAAAAGATCAGTAAAACATGCTCTTTTAATTCTGAATGTAATATATTATCATTAACATCACATACACAAACATTATTTGCTGCTTCATTGTCAAGACCATAAGCCCTATTTTTAAGATTTTGAACTCAGATAGGGCCTAGGGTTAAAAAAATACCTAATCGAACTTAAGAAAATTGTTTACAAATTATATTTCGCTGACCGTCACGAATCTCAAAAAATCCAAAAAAATCAAAAAAATCAAAAAAATTATTTTTTTCTCAAAAAAATCCGAAAAAAATCCCCAACCCTGGTTGGCAGAAATTTGACCACGTTTATTTATTTTTTTTTATTTTTTTTGCTAATTTTAAATGAAAATTATTATTATTATTATTATTATTATTATATTATTATTAATTATTATTTATTATAATTCATTATATTATATTATATTATTATTATATGATATTATTATTATTATATTATTAATACTTTAAAGTATTGGTCATTGGAGTTTTGTTTATGTCGACAAAATAGGATCATGTTAGGAGAATTTGTGTGACAGGGTTGGCAACTCTGGTCTTCAATTTCATTGACTGCAGCAGCAACTTCAAGATTAGCATTGTAGAGCAATAGAGCAATGCTCCGAAAAAGAAAATGAACTTGTAGAGAACCCTTCTATGAGAAAGAACACAAAGACCTGAAGATGAGGACAGAAGATGCTAATTCAACTCAAAAATGGTTAAAGCTCTTCCTGGTCTTGTTGTTAAACCCAAGAAAAAACATTCAAACCAATGCGGATAGGAAGAAGCTTAGTCTAGTCTTTTAGAGAACTCTAGGAGAGAATTTAATTAATCGCCGCTAGCTAAGACAAAAAACAAGTTCCAAAAGAAATTGAAATCCTTCCTCAGATGGATCATATAACCTTAAATATAATTAATATATATATATATATAATATATATATAATAATATATAATAATATATATAATATATATATATATGATTATATATATATATAGTATATATATATTATATAATATATATATATGTATGGTGTCAAGTATCGCGTATTGGTCATCAGTATCGGGACTCGGAATGGAAACTTTTTTGTAGTATCGGTATGGGACAAATCCTGTTATTATCGGTATAGGTACAAACATAACGGATACTCAACTGATACCGATAACAAAATCTTGTTTAAATAATTTGAAATTTTTTTTTGCAGTGATCACATCCGGTGAGTAATTTTTAGACACCATTTTCTTCAAAATAGAAAGTCTTTACTTGGTTTATAAGATGACTTTTAAAAGCAATTAATTACGGGTTTTAATAATATTTAGAAAACAAAAACCGACATCTTCCAAAGAATAAATTTATGATTTCTCCCTTATTTACTTTATGACAAGGCTGTGGAATCGGAGCTTTTTGGAGGGTGTCGAAAGTCAGGGATCATATTTACAAGAAAGAGTCTTAAGTTTGGGTAAAAAGAATATTCCACGCCCGA
>JABUQX010071288.1:17500-27500 GCA_015478945.1 Trachelipus rathkii | reverse complement strand
ATAAATCTAAGAAATAGTGCTCATATAAATCCTCCTTTCTATCGTTTAGAAAAAGCAAGACAAGCAGTTAGTTATAAATGCGCTAAACTCTATAACGAATTTACCGCAAGAATTAAAAAATGAAGATTCTATTAAATCATTTATAATTAAACAAAAAAATCTATATTAATAAGTACTAATACGTACTATTATTATTTTTATTATCACTATGATTGCTAAATTATTATTATTATTATTATATTATTATTATTATTATTATTATTATTATTATTATTATTATTATTATTATTATTATTATTAATTATATATATATAAATATATTAATAATATATAAATAAATATATATAATTATTATATTCTAATAAATTATTATTATTATTAATATTTATTTATTATTATTATTATTTATTATTATTATTATTATTAATTATTATATTTCGGGTCTCAAAGGACACAACACTGTGTTGCAATTAGTAGCCAGCCCCATTTCAGATAGTAGGGAAATTACTTTCTGTTTTATAATTCATTGGTATATTGAAATTGTAAAATATTGGATTATATAATATAAAAACTGTATGGATCTTTGTTATTTAAAATTATTTACATTGTAATTTCTCTTAAATAAATTTTTGAATTCGAATCGAATTTAAATCATGTATTATTATTATATTGTCCATATTATTATTATTATTATATTATTATTATTATTATTATTATTTATTATTATTATTATTATTATTATTATTATTTTATTATTATTAATGGATTAATTTTGTAAATATTATTTATATTTATTTATAAAAAAATTTTAGTGTTATTAAAAAATAATTTTGCGTCAGAGTTTGACGAAACCAATATAAAGAAACAAAAAAAGAAAAAAAAACTTTTAAAAAAACAAATAAAATAACTGGTCTTTTACGTTGATTATCTTTTTAAAAAATTAATTCCGTCTTTAAAAAAATTCATGAGACAAAAAGACATTTTAAAATTTCTCTTTCATTAGTTTTTTTGAGGGGGAGGGGAGGGGAAGGGATGGAAGGATGGGAGGGGAGGGGAGGGATGGGGGAGGGGGGGGTGAGGGAAGGGGGGGAGGGTGTATTTGAAGGAGGAGAATAACTTTTATTGGGGCCAAAGTTTCGGGCTTAAATTTTGGAAAATGTTTCAATAATTATTTATTCGAGATTCGGTGTGTGTGTGTGTTTGTGTGTGTGTGTGTGTGTGTGGTGTGTGTGTGTGTGTTGTGTGTGTGTAGGTGCCACTGTGATGGTGTGGTGTAGGTGTGTAGGGGAGGGGGGGGGTGCGTGCGTGGGTGTGTGCATGAGAGTGTATGTATGCAAATAAGAACGAATTTTTTTCAATTTAAAAGACAAGAAAAACAAACTTAAAAAGAAAAAAAAAATATTTGGAAAAAAGAAATTATTTTGACTTTTTTGCTCCGAATAAAAATTTTCTTTATAATTTGCCACCATTTATGTATGTATGTATGTATGTATGTATGTATGTATGTATGTATGTATGTATGTATGTATGTATGTGTGTATGTATGTAAATTGTGTGTGCCAACATGGGCGTAGGGTGGAAGAAAGAACTTGTGAGAGAATAAAATGAAATGAATGAATTAAAAACATTTAAAGGATATGTTTGGAGGGAATGAAGAGTTAACCCATTCACCAATCTTCACCACTTATAAATTCTCTCACAAATTTTAACTTAATATACAAATTTTGTATTTTTAATATAATATAAATGAAATTTTCATTTTTTGTATTATTTTTGAATTCGTCCTTTAATAAAAGTCCAAAAATTTCTTTTCTTTTTTCGCATTAAAGTTTCAAACATTTAACAATTCTCTCTCTCTCTCTCTCTCTCTCTCTCTCTCTCTCTCTCTCTCTCTCTCTCTCTTCTCTCTCTCTCTCTCTCTCTCTCTCTCTCTCTCAACAGTTGTCCTTTTAATCTTAATCTTTTAATTTGAATTAGGGCGCCCAAGTTCCCAAATGTGAATATTGAGAGGAAGAGGTTCGAAGCTCATTGGATTAGCCCCAGGTACCATAATATGCATGAGTCCCATTCGCACCATTTTGTTAAACAGGGGATTTTTTTTCATTACAAAAAAATATATTTTGGCTAATTTTCATGAAAATATAGGTTCTATACCAAAGGTAAAAAAAAAAAAAAAAGGACCCGAATGGTAAGTAAAAGAGGAATATACTATATAATATATATTTATACTATATATATATATTATATATATATATATATAACTATCTATATAGTCCTACTATATATATATATATTATTATAATATATATTATATATATATATATAGATATCATATGATATATATATATATAATAATATATATACTACTAACTATAATTCAAAGACGTGCGGGTCATTGGAAACAAGGGAAGCAACGGCTTCCATATAAATAAAAAATAATTTCAGTAATTGACATAAATTCAATCTTCTGCCTATTACATTAATTACTACATTTATAATTATATTTATTAATTGTTTTATTTGTCTTAATTCTCTCACATCTTCTGTGTTTCCTGCTGAATTTAATCTCCCCCACTTCAAAGCCTGCGTCTGTGCTCATCTGCGTCATTTACGTTAGCTGTAGACTTCTGAGGTGTCTGCAACACCCCCTCCTTTGAATAGGCCTCTGCCCGTGAGTGGGGTTGGTGAAAGAACTGTAACAAAAACCAAATAAAAAATAAAAAAATAAACATTGAATACGATATATTGTTTACCATTCGTTGATCTATTTGCAATTTTGGTGATGAGAGACGCAGACGAGAGACCGAGAGCAGACGCACGAGACGAGACCGGAGAGAGAGAGAGAGAGGAGAGAGAGAGAGAGAGAGAGAGAGAGAGAGAGAGAGAGCAATATAGTCTGACGCATATCATAAGTAAATGACAAAATTCTTAAAAGCATCTTTTTCCCGTTGAATTACTTTTTTTTAACAATAAATCATGAAAAATTAGCTTCTTCCTATTCCAATAGCACCTTTTTTTTCCCGCTTGATATACGAAATTTATTAAAAACAATAAAATTCATTAAAAATATTTTACTTAAAAATGTCAAATTTCCTTCATTAAAATAAAACATATAGTATGTTTAGTCAACCCTCGAATGGAAGCTTTTGAGCTATTTTGCCTTCTCAGTGTTCGTACGTCACTGAGTGTGAAGAATTTTTTATATCTTTGGCACATTGAGAGAAATCGAAGTAAAGTAATAAATCAAGCAAATATGTTTTTAATAGTTATATGCTATAATTTTCAATAAATTTGGAATAAATATTCAAATTTAATTAATATCTCTTTGAATCAAAAATAATTAGGTGAACAATGGTTTTTTTTTAAAAAAATAGTCATAATTGGAAACTATTTTATGAGCGAAGTAGAATATTGAGGCTAAAAATATCTCGCCTCGTTCATCATGACTGAGTGAAATTGGGAAATAGTGAAATTTGTTTATAATAAGCAGAGGGAAATGGAATATTGAGGCTAAAAATGTCTCATCATGACTGTGTGAGTGAAACCGATGACCGAACTCACTTGTGAAATTTAAAAAATAAATATGATAAATGAGGACAGCCTTGAAGAGCTCTCTTTACCTCTCATAGTGAAGCAAATTTCCTGCAACAAGCACACAAGACTAGATGGATAAATGATCTTCAACAATCATTAAAAGAATTTTCTCATGCAGGTCTATTATTATACGAGAAACTTTAATTTCTTTTCATTAGCTATGGGATTTATGAGTATTTTCTTTAAAAAAGAAAATTTAATTTCGTAATATACATTACTTGAAATTAATTATTTTTGATTGCGTATTTATCGTATTACTTTATTGGATAGTTGAAAGCTATCATATTATTTAATCAATTCCGATTATGTATTTTCTAATAAGTAATAAGTCATATGCAGTCTCTCTCTCTCTCTCTCTCTCTCTCTCTCTCTCTTCTCTCTCATTATTATTATTATTATTATTATTATTATTATTATTATTATTATTATTATTATTATTATTATTATTATTATTATTATTATTATTATTATTATTTCGTTAAATATGCAGACCCAAAAATATTTTCACGTCTGCCAGCATGCGCTAGCATATATATATATATATATATATATATATATATATATATAGTTATATATATATATAATATATATATATATATATATATATATATATATATATATATATATATATATATATATATATATATATATATATATATATATGACATTTGTATGTTTTACGACTCCGTCAGTTTTGATATTTTTTTTTTTTTTTTTAATATATTTCTAGTATATGATCCTAACAATCAATTTAAGGGGTGACGGACATGATTCAAAAATATATAGGACCTGTTACGTTTTACGACTCCGTCAGTTTAAATTTTTTATTTTTTTTTTAACGAAAGTAATGTAGGAATACCCAAGATGGCAGGAGTCGGGGTCTCTCGGCTCCTCTGGGAATGTGATGGTATAGGACTTGATTCTCTCCGGGGAGGGTCTCCGGAACCCCCGCCCTTGGTATTTGGGTGTCGCGGGGTTCCTCCGCCTCTCCGGGTATGGTAAACGTCCCCCTCTGCCCCCGTCGGCTCGAGCCCTAATTTTTTTTTTACATTTTGTAATAAGCTTTATACGCTGATTCCAAATATGTAATTGGTTTTTCTGTAAGTGTCGTACTTTTCGAGATATTTCATTTATGGAAAATATATATATTTTTATTTTTTTATTTTATTTTTTTACATTTTTGTAATAAGCTTTATACGCTGATTTCAAATATGTAATTGGTTTTTCTGTAAGTGTCGTACTTTTCGAGATATTTCATTTTTGAATTTTTTTTTTATATAAATGTGATTTTAAAAATTATTTAAAATATTTCGAACTTTTGAATCATGTCCGTCACACTTAAATTCATTGTTAGTATTCATATATATATTATTATATATATATATTATACATATATACAGTTATACATATATTATTGTTGTTATGGTTGCTATTATTATACAAATATATATATATATATATATATATATATATATATATATATTATATATATTGCTATATGCTGTTATGCTATATATATATATTACAGTTATGTTATATAGTTAGCAAAGAAGATATATATGTATAAGGTTGCTATATATAGTTATTATTAATAGTATATATATATATATATATATATATATATATATATATATATTGAGATTACGCACAGACAGGGTCTATATCGACATAAGTATATATAATAATTGTAAAAAATTTAGCAAATATGTCGCCTCTGAGTAAAGAATTTCTTAATTTCCAAACTGGTAATTATGAAAGTTGTTCTCAAGACTAACTTTACTGGAATGACTCTCACTTTGTCCCTTATGCTTTCGTTCTTAAGTAAGACCGGCCCGTTCGCTCATTTCAGTTTTGTTACAAAAGAATTGACGTTGGGGTTTTGGGTGGACAGGGGTGGGTCGGGGGGCTATTGTTCGGTTACCCCAACCACCCAACTTTTCATTTTTCATTTTTAAAGCTTAATTTCTCTAATTAATTATCTTGCAAATGAAAAATAGCAAGATTTCAAAAAATGTCATTAAAGAAACCTAATCAAATTAAAAATATATATATAATAAAAATACACGAATGGTATTCTTCACAGTTGTTTGTGGGGAAGAGCAGAGTAAAAAGGGGAACACGAGAGAAAGAGGCAGGGGAGGGGGGAATGTAACGGCGTGCAGCCGCCATGTTGAAAAGAAAAAACGCTTCTTTGTTAGGCTCTAATAAAGTGATTTCGGTAAGGCAATTTGTAGCTGGGAAACAAAAGGATGGTAAAAATATATTACGCTCCAAAATAAACATAAAAAAAGGATTTTTTTTTATATCCTTTACTCTATTTTTTTTTTTAACAAATTTCTGTAAAAATCACAATAACATGGAAATAAAAGCTATTTAACGCACTTAGCCTACTTCCACCTGCCAACAATATTTGTATAAACTCCTGAAGACCCACATATAATGGTTTACATTGGAAATCTCCAGTTAATCATACACGTGACTGTTCTTTTGTTTTTTTTTATATCCTTGCCTTGGAACGCATACAGAGTGACAAATGTTCTTGTAGACTTGAATAATAATAAGCTGTGAAGCTACTTAACAGAAAAAGTAGGAATCTGGTGGCCTTTAATTAGCCTAGAGCACATCAAAATATTTTGAGTATTTTACTTTTTATTCAAATTTCAAATGCCTAAAATAAACTGATTTTTAAAATCAATTATTTTTAAAATATTAATTTTATTTATCTAATATATATCTTCTGTTATATTATTAGATACATATATATATATATATATATATATATATATATATATATATATATATATATATATATATATATATATATATATAGTATATATATATATATATATATATATATATATATATATATATATATATATATATATATATATATATATATATATATATATATATAGGTCGTAAAGGTCTTCGCATTAGCGGTCATATGTATCTTAAAAACTATTGATGCTACAGTAAAACGGAATAGTTTGCTACTGTTGAATGCTAACCAATTTTAGTCCTGAAAATGTAAAAAAAAAAAAAATAAAAAAAAAACTTCCAAACTACTTGAACTTTCCTGACAGGGAATATTTGAAATCGTATGGTGCTCTCAAAAACTGTAACACTTAAATTTATTAATTATTGTTAATAATTATAGCAATATGATTAGAGAGCCTATTCCTTCTCGTTAAAATAAATAGAATTTCTATTAAATTTGCTTTTTTTTTTTTAATGAATACCCCAAGGGTATACCGCAACTGATGCAGGAGTCGGGTCTCACCTCTGGGGAACTACGGGTGACTAATTCTTTTCTGGAGGGTCTCCGAACCCCCGCTCTTGGTATTTGGGTGTCGTGTTCCTTCCGCCCTCTCTACGGGGTGCGGTGGGAAACGTCCCCCATGTTCCCCCGTCGGCTCGAGCCCTATACCCTATAAAGCAAAATTTAATAGAAAGTCTATTTATTTGAACGAGAAACCAATAAAAGGTATCTAAAATAAGCCTTCTAATCATATTACTATAATTATTAACAATAATTTTTTTTTTTTTTTTTTTTACATTTTCCTATGTAAAATTTTACCAGGATTCCAAAAATGTACTTCATTTCGCTGTAGCTATTGTAGTTTTTTAAGATATATATATATATATATATATATATATATATATATATATATATATATATATATATATATATATATATATATATATATATATATATATATATAAATATATATATATATATATATATATATTTTACATTTCCAGGGACTAAAATTTGACCAGCATTCCAGCAATGTATTCCGTTTTACCGTAGCATTAATAGTTTTTAATATGACGGCTAATCCAGACGCTGGCCATATATATATATGTTATAGTATATAGTTATATATATATATATATATATATATATATATATATATATATATATATATATATATATATATATATATATAGTGTATGGTAAAGTTACTTAACGCCCACACGGAACGGGAGCCTGGATCAAAAAAAAAAATTTCACAGGTAGTTTCATGATATATGTCAGACGTTTTAGGGCTATCGAAAAATCATAACTCAAAACTCAATAGCTAAAGCGAAAAGGAATACATTTTTAAACTGGTAAAATTTAGTAAGGAAAATGTAAAAAAAAAATTTTGTTAATAATTATAGTAATATGATGAGAAAGCCTATTTAAGACCTTTTTATACGTTACCGTTAAATAAATAGACTTTCTAGTATAGTTTTTTTTTTGTTTTTTAATTAAAGAATACCCTAAGGGTATATACCGCACCGATGGTAGGAGTCGGTCTCGGCCTTCCAGGGAACTACGGGGTAGGACTATTTCTCTGGGGAGGGTCTCCGGAACCCCTGCTCTTTAGTATTATTTGGGTGTCGTGGGGTTCCTCCGCCCCCTACGGGTATGGAAAACATCCCCCTATGTTCCCCGTAACTGAGTTTCCTATACTAATACCTTTACAATATATATATATAATTTCGCCCCTAGAACAGGTTAAAAAAAAAAAAAAAAAAATTTTCGACCCTAGAACATCTATTATTTATGTATCATAGATTGTAGCTAGGAAAATTTTTTTTCCGAGCTCCCGTTCCGTGTGTGCGTTAAATATTTATGTTCAACAATATATATATATATATATATAAATATATATATATTTATATATATTTATATATATATATATATATATATATATATTATTTTTTATTTTTTTTTATATAGATACTCATCACTACAGCAATGCCCCTTTTCAAAAGGAGGGGGCCAAAAATAAATAAATAAAAAAAAAAAATTTACATAAAAAGAAAACATTAAAATAAATATGCAACCCACCCTGTCCCTTACCCAACGCAATTCAGGGCGCAGATGGATTAAATAGAGTGAAGATTGAATATAGCGGGGAAAATAGAGGATGGCAAGGAGTTCCAAAAAAACAGATGTGGCTGAAAAGATGGAGGTACCATATATATATATATATATATATATATATTATATATATATATATATATATATATATATATATATATATATATATATATATATATATATATATATATATATATATATATGGTTCATGTCGATTATCCTCTTCCAGTTCTCAAGCCACTTTTTGGATCTTAGGTATTTCGCGGCTACTTTTCACTTTTCTACGAATTAAACATATTCGGACGAGTTTTTTTAATTAGAAAGTACAATGAAATTGTGAAGTTTCATATGTGACATAACTCGTTCTTACATATATATATATATATATATATATATATATATATATATAGCATATATATATATATATATATATATATATATATATATATATATATATATATATATATATATATATATATATATATAGTTATATATATATATATATATATATATATATATATAGTATATATATATATATATATGACCTTTTCTGTTTTATGTAATGGTCAGTTTTGAATTTTTTGTTTTTAATATATTGCTACTATAAGTGATACCAAATAATGAATTTCTCAGTGGTAACGGGACATGATTAAAAATATAGAACCACAGTTACTGCTACGGATCCGTGTAACTTTAATTTTTTTTAATCAAAGCAAATGGCCCGGTAAACCGCAAGATAGCGAGCTCGCCTCTCTGGCCTTCTGGGGAATGACAGGGTAGGATCTGTCTCTCTCCGGGAGGGCCCCGGAACCCCTGCTCTTGGTGGTATTTAGTGTCGTGGGGGTTCTCCGCCCCTTCTCGCTGGAAAACGTCCCCCTCTATCCCCCGTCGGCCTGACCCCGCAATTTTTATTTAGTTTTATTTTTTTTAATTTACATATTTAATAAAGTTTACGCTGATTCTAAATATGTAACTGGTTTTTCCGTGGTGTGTACTTCTTTGAGATATTTAATTATGAAAAAAAAATGTTTGTTTTTTTTTTTTTACATTGAATAAGCTTTATATACGCTGATCTAAATATGTAATTTGGTTTTCTGTAAGTGTCGTATTCGTGATATTTCATTTTTAAAACAATATTAATATAAATGTGATTTTTAAAAACATTTAAAAATTAACTTGGATGATGATCATGGTCCATGTCATCACTGAAATTCTTTTTGTTGGTAGCCTATAGTAGCAATATATTAAAAAACGTCAAACAAACCATTGCCTAAAACAGAGTAAGGGAAAGTACATATATATAAGAGATATATATATATATATATAAGGGCATAAGTATGATATATATATAGTATGGTGAGGTAGTGGTATGTTGGTTGGTTATATATATATATATATATATATATATATATATATATATATATATATATAATAATAATAATAAATTGATTTTTTGATATTTTTATATATGGTATATTTATCTTTTGATCCGTTGCCTTTGGCCTCCTCTTCTATATCATCTCAATGTCTCCC
>JABUQX010071288.1:10000-12500 GCA_015478945.1 Trachelipus rathkii | reverse complement strand
TCAAAGTCATTTAAAATTTTACACTCCTCATGCGATGCGCAAAAAGTGAAACTAGCTGAGGCTTATCACATAAAACATCTAAAACCAGACATTAACATAAAGTTTAACGTAATGTCCCCTAAATTAAATATAATATGATATGCTACCTAAAATCTAATTTATAATTTTAAATCTGGTGTTAAAATAATTCATTCAATTGTTAGAATCGAAACTCTGAAGATGTCCGAGGTTTACGGACGAAACCGGTCAGGAACTAATAAATATAAATATGCCTCATACTTTCTTTGCAAATTATATTATTTTCTATAGCAGTATTAAGAAAATTAAATGAAAATCAGAAGAAAATATTTAAGAATTGGAAGCTAAAAGTAAAACATATTAAAACAAAAGCTGATATAGAATTTCTATATTATTATTATTATATTTATAATTATTATTAATTATATAGTATTATACTCATTCACGTATTCTATTATAAGTGGCTAAAGATATACAATTTGTAATAATAATAATAATAATAATAATAATAATAATAATAATAATAATAATAATAATAATAATAATAATAATAATAATAATAATAATAATATTTTTTTTGAGTCAATGTACAGGACCCACCACGGCCCACAAAGAAGCGGCCACACTGGGTTGAATAATCAACTCCATGGGTGGGTCCTGGCTTATACATATTTTAAATTTCAAAGAAAATTTGAATGGCGAAATGAATATTCAGTCAAAAATAATAATAATAATAATAATAATAATAATAATATATTGTTAATGGTTATATCACAATAATAATCATAACTGTTAATCATAATAATAATAATAATAATAATTATAATTATATTATTATTATTTATTATTATAATAATAATAATAATAATAATAATAATAATAATAATAATAATAATAATAATAATAATAATAATAATAATAATAATAATAATAATAATAAATTATTATTAGATTGTAAATTTTTAGCACTAATATATAATAATAATAATAATAATAATAATAATAATAATACATAAATAAATACATACACAAACACAAACACACCCACAAATAATAATAATAATAATAATAATAATAATAATAATAATAATAATAATAATAATAATAATAATAATAATTTAAACAATTTTTATTATTATTATAATTATTATTATTATTATTATTATTATTATTATTATTATTATTATTATTATTATTATTATTATTATTATTATTATTATATTATTATTATTAGTAGTAGTAGTAGTAGTAGTAGTAGCAGTAGTAGTAGTAGTAGTAGTAGTAGTATAGTAAAATCGTTTTGTAAAATCAGTAGGTTTCACGAAGAAAATTAATATTTATTTATTATCATCATCTTTATTTAAATGATAACCACGTCTACATAGATTTAGTGCTTGATAAAAATAATAATGTGATTTCAATTTCAGACTTAATTAATTTTAAGGCAAGTAGAGGAAAAAATTAAAAAGTCGAAAGAGAAGTTGAGTGAGTAGTGATTGATGGATCTGATCAAAACTGTGTATTATTATAGGGAGAAAACTTTGTTTCAATCTAAAATGTTGTTGGTGGAGCAACAAAAGAGACCGGACCCCTGGTGGACGGAACAAGAAAGAATTTGAGTCAAAAATTAATTTATGAATGTGAAAGAAAAGCTAAAATTTAAAATAATATCAAAATAGTCGTCAGAAAAGTCTTGAAATAATGCAGAGAGAGAGAGAGAGAGAGAGAGAGAGAGAGAGAGAGAGAGAGAGAGAGAGAGAGAGAGAGAGAGAGAGAGAGAGAGAGAGAGAGAGAGAGAGAGATGCCTAAAATTATTTGAGAAAAAGTAATATTTATGGATTAGCATATAAATAAGTGTGCAGAAGAGCGAAAAAGAAGAAGAAGAAGGAACGCGATGATAAAGTTAAAATTTGAGAGAATAACTGAGCCATAAAAATTAAATGAATGATGCAATGAAAATTTTTTAAAAGTTTTTTAAATGTTGAACAAATTAGAGAGAGAATATTCTGATTAGAAATGGAAGAAGAGAGATAATTATGAAAGAAGATGAATTTTCAAATGAAGAAATGTAGGAAGATCTTGGAAAAATGAGATGATGGATCTGTGATAGAGTTTATTTAAGAAGGGCCGAAAGAGGTGAAAAGATCACAAGCAATATTGAATTGATTCTGGGAAGGGATCGAACCTGGCATCCAGAATCCTAACCCATGGAGTAGGAAGGAGGTTCAGAAAAAAGGAATAAACGTAAATACAAATTAGATATCTTTTTAACACCAGGATATAATTATATGTGTGGGCGTAGGGAAAGAAAATTTCGAAAGAAGGAGGGTAATTGGTAAAATTTTAAGTATTAAAATTTATTTGTGGAGCATTTTAGAGCACTTCTTAAATCGAAAATTATCGCCTGTGCATATCTCAAAATTAACTCTTTGAAATCTTGTTACCTGATTTGCTAGTTTAGCCACAGTATAAATATGTAACG
>JABUQX010071288.1:0-5000 GCA_015478945.1 Trachelipus rathkii | reverse complement strand
ATATGTTTGAGCATATATATATATATATATATATATATATAATATATATATATATATATATATATAGTATATATATATATATATATATATATATATATATATATATATATGATCAATATTGAATTTTATTCAATTTTTCATAAATTTTATTTTAAATACATTTAAGTTAATATATACGTAACTATATAAACAAATATTTCATTTTTGAAAAATTATTTAATGTAAATTTTGCCGAAGCTGTGCCACTCTTACGTGTGTTCGAAACAAACCATTCTTTTAATATAGTGGGTAGTTTAATAATATTTTTGAAGAACTTACTGTTATCATTATAGGAAAAAACAATCGATATTTGATAACATTACCTCAAACCGGACTATTACCTTATTTTCCTGTAGATGTTACAGTTTTCTAGTTACATGCCTGAACTCTTCGGGATGCTGGCCGAAAGTTTCAATTTGATTTTACGCATTTTCAATTCAATTTTATGAAATGTGTTCGAATTCATACAATCGATATGTATATGGAGGTGGAGTGCAGATAAAAGACATGATTCCAAAAAATTCGATAATAAAAAAATAATATCGATATCGATGTATCCATAATCTGAAACACATTTCGACAGTGTTTCTTCATCCCAACGCGAGCGAAATAAAGCCTAATTGTCATGATTTTCGTTATTTTTATATTTTTATTGAAAATATAAACTTTAAATGTACGAAAATCAGTAGAAAAAAACAAATAATTTTTTAAAACCATTTTTGTAAATTAAATGTTTATTGTTTTAATACAGTATTTACACGAATCAGAGTCAATAGTTCTCCACAATTACCAAATTATTATCTTTAGAAGCAGTTTAGAATTCTCAAGCACTTTCCTTTTCTGACAGATTTTAACCCGCCATTTAGAAGTACAATTTTTTAGCCTTAAGTTTTCTGAAATATTTCTTGTTTTTTTTTTAATTATTTTATATTTCAAAAATATTGCAGCATGCAATTGTTTTAATTAAGTTGTGTAAAGTTAATAAATTAAATTTAACTGACATTTTAACAAATAATTAATATTTCACGCACACGCACACGTACACCCACTGAATTTTCAACATAAACTTTTCAGATTTTTTAGCCTTAGGCTTTCTGTCATATAGGTAAACTTTGCAAATAGTCAAAATATCGTACATTATTTCTATACTTTTTCAATAATAATTTGGATAAATTAAATAATCACTACTTAATTCATTATATAAAAGTTTTATTTTATTTTAAAGACGTATTTATCTTTCTTTTTCTTTTTAATTTTAAATTGTTTAAATTTTTAACATTTATTTTATGCGTTAAAAAATACTCTCAATCATAATTTCTTTCCCTATCTCATATGTTAGATTTTTCCCCCCTAAAATTATCTTTTTCCGTTTTGTAAAAAAATTATTTAAAATATTTGAAACTTTTGAATCATGTTCGTTCCGACTTAAATTCATTATTAGTTTCATATGCTATCAATATATTAAAAAATAAATAAGAAACAAAACAAAACTGACGGAGGCTTAAAACATAACAGGTCCGATATTATTTTATTGGAAAGATCAGACACACACACACTCATATATATATATATAGAGGCAAAGAAAGGTATATAATATATATATATATAAGTATATATATATAGGTATATATATATAAGCATATATATATATATATATATATATATACATATATATATAGTATAGTAGATAGTGTTATATATATATATATATATAGTATATATAGTATATTTGGTTTAGAGCGACAACTATCACGATCCATATCTCGAAACCACAATAGCCGGCAGTGGTGGCCGCAGCTGGAGTCCTGCTAAAATTTTACTGCGAGGTCCGAAAAAAAAAAAAACACACTCAAAACAACAATAGCATGAAAAAGGAATACATTTTGGAAACTTTGTAAAATTTTTAGTTAGGAAAAATGTAATGAAAAAATAATAAATTATGAAATAAAGTAAATATTGGCTATTTTTTTTTAGAAGCAGGGATATATATACATATATATATTATTTGTAAAAGTATTACACGGCAATGGGCCTGAGCCGACGGGGAATACAGGGGGGGACGTTTTCCCGTAGGGGAGGGGGCGGAGGAACCCCCGGGGACACCCAAATACCAAAGAGCAAGGGTTCCGGAGACCCTCCCGAATTAGTCCTACCCCGTAGTTCCCGGAAGGCCGAGAGACCCCTACTCCTGCCATCGGTGCGGTATACCCTTTGGGGTATTCTTTAGTAAAAAAAAAGCAAAATTTGATGAAAGTCTATTTATTTAACGAGTAACCAATGGGGGTATCCTTTAAATAGGGCTCTCTGGTTCATACACCAGTAATGAATAGTTAAATAATATTTTTATTTTTTTTATTTTTTTACATTTTCCTATCTTAAAATTTTACCAGGATTCCAAAATGTATTCTTTTTCGCTGTAGCTATTAGAAGTTTTTAGATATATATATATATTTATATATATATATATATATATATATATATATATATATATATATATAGTATATATATATATATATATATATATATATATATATTTATATATGTATATTTTTTTATATATTTTTTTTTTTTTTTTTTTTTTTGCATACTCCGCAGTTAGAATTTGACCAGCATTCCAGCAATGGGCTCCTTTTCCTGTGGCTATTGTGTGTAGTTTTTGAGACATGGATTGTGGCTATTTGTCGCTCTAAACCAATTATCACCATATATATATATATATATATATAAGATATATATATATATATATATATATATATAGCAGTATATATATATATATATATATATATATATATATATATATATATATATATATATATATATATGTATATATATATATAGAGTATATATATATATGTTATATATATATATATATATATATATATATATATATATTTATATATACAGAGTAAAATATATAGTATGTCCATTCCTAACGGAACTAGTTTTTTGAGTAACGAAGTAACGGACTCGTTACTTTTCTTTCATGTAACGCACCGAATAAGTTCCGTTATTTTCTCTCCTCGTTACTTAAGTCCGTTACATCGGACTTTCTTTGAATGTTGATAGCCAATTGACCAACCCGCAAGCTAAAAATCCTTTTATAATATATATTTTTATAAATATTTATACTTATAGACATATATATATATATATATATATATATATAAGGAATAAGTGGGAATTTGAAAGAATAAGAATAGGATGGTGCTTTTGTAACTGATGAGATGAATGTAACTAGAGTGTGGTGGGAACATCTCGAAAATCTGCATAACATTGGCAGTAATGAAGAGTGATAGTGAATGTGTGTGGGCTTTGATGGTAAGGAATAAGTATTTGGGCATGAGGTCACAGTGTGGGCGAGGAGGTAATGTGTAGAGCGGAGAAAGTTGAAGAATGATAAACGGTATAGATGAAATTACCGGTGAAAATGATCACAGAGCGGAGGCGAGACGGTGATTGATTGGATTTTGTAAGTTGTGCAAACAAAACAGGTTTATAGAGAGCATGTTCCGAGGGATTGAGGAGTATAGTAATAGTACCCTTTTATGGTTAAGGGTAAATGAGATAAGGGTAACTGGTAGGAATTATAGGAAAATTTAGTTTATTAAGTGTAGGGAAGATATATACTTATATTTTGGTCGAAAGAATGCGTCAAGCGACTGAAGGGACTGACAGAAGAAATAAAGGGTTTAGTGGTAGAGAATGTGTGTGGATCAAATCTTTTAGATTGAAAAAAATGATTAGAAATGAGGGAGTGAGGGGGAAGAAACAGGCTTAGGGTTTTGTGATTACAAACAGGCGCATGAAAATGATTAATACGGAGCTCTGGCATGCAGGCAGGTGCTATTGATATATGGTGTTAGTGGTAAGCTTCTGAAACAAAAGTATATATGACGATAGTAAAGCGTGTAAAATAATATATGGAATTGCCGAAGTGATTGTTTTAATATTAATAGCGGAGGGAGGAAGGCGGGGATGTGCTATGTCTTCTTGGTTATTCAATTTAGTAGAGTTGGCGGTAAAAGAATGTTATGGGGATGGCAGGGATGAAGCTGGTGAATCAGTTGCGGGAGTTATACTCAAAATTTTCCTGACCTGACTCTGATTCTGGGACTCACCCTTTTCAAAATACCCACCCGACCTGACTCCACCTTCTTTCAAAATTACCGACTCCCTGACTCCGACTTCACAATCTCGGTTAGAATGATGGATAATGGAAGAGAGTGAGGATGCCCTACTCAGATATGGTGGATGATTTCGTTTTGTGGTGGCGAATCTGAGAGAAGCTTGAAAGTGATTGGTAGAGAGATTTGGTAGTGTGTGTAAAAGGGAGATGTTTAAAGGTAAACGATAGATAAGAGTAAGGTTATGGTTGTGAGAGTGAGACAGTCCTCGGTGTGAAGATATGGATGGTGAGCAGCTGGAACAAGGGTCTGTTTAAATATTTAGCATACATGTTGTAGATGAAAAGGGAACTGATGATGGAGTGGTAGGAAAAGCCAGAATTTAAGGTGGAAGGGGGTGGCTGTGCAATTATTTTTGTTAGGATGCAAAGTGACTGGAGTCTGAGTGCATAGGGTCTTACATATGAATGTATGTTTTTTTAATAATAATGATAATGCTGAAAATTTAATATACACAAACCAATAAATTAACTAAGATACCGTAACATATTGAAAAGCTTAAAGTAACGGAGTAACGGCAATTCTTATTTTCAAAGAAACGGAATAACGATAACGCAACTACTTTTTCCGAGTAACGGAGTAAATGACGATAACGGAACTACTTTTTTTGAGTAACGATGCCCACCTCTGTGTATGGCTATATATATATATATATATATATATATAGTAGTATATATATATATATATATATATATATATATATATATATTGAAGGGCCTGCCAGCTTAAGGAAGATTTAAGATTTAAAAGTGGATTTTCCTTTGAAAGAACTCAAAG
>JABUQX010071287.1:17500-28065 GCA_015478945.1 Trachelipus rathkii | reverse complement strand
TACATGTATAAAAACATGGTAGAAGGGAAAACAAAAATTGAAACTTGACTATAACTAGGACCTTATTGTCCAATTATTTAAGTGATTCACACTTTGAGGGGAAACTCCAATCAAACCAGGCATGCATAGTTGTTCAGCATAAATTTTTTAAAACACATGCTTTAAATGATGACCCACTGTTTTTAGTTCTTTAGAAAATAGTACAATAAATTTGTTAATTATTCTGTAGATGTGTTATTTAATAAATTATGCTTTTATACATTTTCTGAATCTTTACATTTTAATTTCTTAGATAATTTTAAATTTATTTTGATTGTCCTGTTCATAATTACATCGAATATGTGTAGCAGAAATGAATATGGTTAGAACCAGAACCAAAAAATGACAAGAAAAAAGTTGTAAAAAGAGTTTCTGGTCATGACTTAATTGCTGGACTCGGTCATCGATCCGCTGAGTCTTAACTGATCCATGGTCAGTAGTAACATACCCATCCGGACCGAAAAATGACGCGACCTTTTGTGACCTTTTCTGACCGCGACCTTTTTTGAGCTCGAATTTTACCTGGACCTTGACCTTTTTGGGCCTTTTACCTTTTTGGGCCTTGACCTTTTTCGACCAACCCCTTTGGTCTTCCATGGTCATTTTTGGCCCACGTTTTTTTTGAGAAACCCTAATTTTTATGAGAACCAAATTTTTGCGAGAACCCTAATTTTTTGCAACCCCTAATTTTTGCAACCCTCGAAGAAGGGTTGCGGCCAAACGGTTGCCTCAGCAACCGTTGTACGTACCCCACCCTAATTTCGACCAACCCTTTTGATCTAAATGGCGTCATTTTTGGCCACGTAATTTCTTTGGCTACCCCCTTTAGGGGCTTAGCCCGTTGATTTGATGTCTTTACCCTTGTTTGCCATGATATTTCGGCCTTGACCTTGGCATATACCATGGTCATTTTTTGCCACGGTAATTTTTGGCTACCCTTTAGGCTTATTCCCGTTTTTGATGTCTTTACCTTGTTTGACCGTGATATTTCGGCCTTGACCTTGCCATATACCATGGGTCAAATATATTAATAAAAATCGGACACCCAACAACACAGATCCACACCACACATATACATAATATATAAGTCTATCACAACCCCACCACAATCCAACAACTAAACGAGGAACCATTCACACGCAAACTCATACATATAACTCCTACACAAACCACGTCCATATACAACCAATAGTTTGACCATGATATTTCGGACTTTACCTGGCCATATACCATGGGTCCAATTTGACCCACGCCAATTTTTTGGCCACTCGTGTCCCACCGTCACATATTTCGGTCCTAACTTGAACACCTACAACACACACACACAGCACACACACACACACACACCACACCACACACACACACACACACACACACACACACACACTTACTACACTATACACACATTCACTATAACACTTATTCACTATAACACATACATTTTCCCATAGCACTTACATTTTACACTTATACTCACGAGAAAACACACGACCAACCCTTTAGTCTTTTTCCATGGGTCAATTTTGACCCACGTAATTTTTTATCCTTCCTTTAGGGACTTAGGCCCATTTTTTGATGTCTTAACCTTGTTTGACCATGATATTTCAGCCTTGACCTGTCAATACCCATGGGTCAATTTTACCCATGCTAACTCTGATGGCTGTGATGGTCCCAATCACCGTATTTAAAGAAGTTACCAGGATTGTTCTTGGTTCTGTTTGAGGTTATAAATGAGTGCCAGTGAGTGCCAAAGTGAGTGCCAATGAGTGCCAAGCATGCCAAAGTGGTGCCCACATAGTGCCAAGTGAAGTGCCACATACTTGCCAAGTGGTCCACATAGGCCAACTGAGTGCCACTTGTTTTCAAGCCTTTTCTAGCCTCCCTGAGCCCCCGAATAGCCCTAATATGGGTGTCTACCCCTAGGTTATAAGTATGAGGATACGATTGGTGTATATTACAACCTGCTAGGATGCTTCCTACTATAAGTTAGTCTTTTTTCTATCATAGTAGCCTATATATATATATTACCGCACACACACCTACACACATACACTATGACACTTTTACACACATTCACTATGGACACTTATACCCACTATGACACTTATAAGCGGCTTACATTTACACTCTCAATAGACACTTACATTAAACCATTACACTTACCCCACTACACCCACACGTAAGACACTTAACGTTTACACTCAACACACTTGATATTTTTTGATGCCTCAACTTGATGCCTCAACTTTGATGCTCAGCATTGATGCCTCATCATTAATGCCTCAACTTTGATGCCTCAACTTTAAAGGTTCATCTTTGATGACTTCATCTTTGATGGACGTCATCTTTGATACCGTCTATATTGATGATTATCTTGATGAAATCATCTTTGATACATTATTCTAACCCTTTCTACCCCTACACCAAAGAAAACATAGCAATATGAATGTCTTCCCCATAAGTTCATAACTGGAACACCAGGCGCCGCATGCGCCCCACGCGGAAGGCTGTCAACCCCGCACCCGCAGGTGCGGCAGCAAGTCTCCGTTCGCCGAATAGCTGTCCGCAACGTACGCCCGAAGGCGCAACGTACCCGCCCGCGCGTGCGCCCGCAGGCGGCGAATATCCCCGCCCACGAATGAAAAAAATATTATATATACTACGATCATTCATTGTTATTCATACTTAAACACATTCAAAGAATTCTTTTCAATATACTATGAGTCATTCAATTTTTATTTCATACTTAAAACATTTTATTTAAAAAACATTTCGCGAACCTAAAACTCTGAAACTCATTACAGACATCTTTTTATATTTTACTTAATACTTTATAAATTTTTTAAAATTGTATGTAAGAAGAGAAAATCCAGAGTGTCTGATGTATAAACATTTTATTTTACTACAATTGTACGAAATTTTATTAAAAAACATTAACATTACATACCTTAAAGCAGTAAATCAGTAAATCAAATAGAGGTGTTACCTAACACCTAAGGGATTAGTATGCTTTTGTTTTACTGCTTTACTGCTTTAACTTTCTGCGTTACTGCTTTAACTTTCTGCTTTACTGCTTTAACTCACATACATTACATACCTTAAAGCAGTAAATCAGTAAATCAATAGAGGTGTTACCTAACACCTAAGGGATTAGTACGCGTTTGTTTTACTGCTTTCTGCCTTTAACTTTCTGCTTTTACTGCTTTAACTTTCTGCCTTACTGCTTTTAAAAACAACATTACATACCTTAAAGCAGTAAATCAAGTAAATCAATAGGTGTTACCAACACCTAAGGGATTTAGTATAGCGTTTTTTTAACTCATGTTTTACTGCTTAACTTTCTGCTTTACTGCTTTAAATTTTACTGCTTTAACTTCTGCTTTACTGCTTTAACTTCTGCTTTACTGCTTTTAACTCATTATGTTTTACTGTAACTCATATATTATTAACATTATTTTTTTGTTTTTATTTTGTTTAATACTTTCAAATTTATTTTTATTATATTTATTTATATTATTTATTATTTTTATTATTTATTACTTTTATTTTTATTTTTATTATTATACTTAGTCTTATTTCTTCTAGCCTATTGTTATTATTATTAGAACACACATTCACTATGACACTTATACACACATTCAACTATGCCACTATCATTTAACCATAGACACCTTACATTAAAACTAACACCACGCGTCACACCACACAACACACACACACACACACCACACACTTACACTTTATACACACAATTCACTATGACACTATATACACACATTCACTATGGACACTTACATTTACCCATAGACACTACATTTACACTTATTACACACATACACACACACACACACACTCACACACAGATTACTTACACACGCAGATTACTTACACTCAACACAGATTTACTTACACTCACACACAGATTACTTACATTTACACTTACACACACACACAGATTTACTTACACTCACACACAAATTTAACTTAAACACGCAGATTTACTTACACATATAACGTATATTTATTAAAACATTTATGTTTTAATTAAACACGAACATTGAATCTTATCATTCACAATATACACAAAATAATAATAATAATTTTTAAAACTTCTAGAATAAATCAATCATTATCTTTGAACAAGAAATTATTATAACTGTTATTACTTTTGTTTATAAATTTTAAACCTAGGAAGTTTTAAATAACTTACTAATGGAACGAAATTGTATTAAAAACATATATTTAAATACGTACCTTAAAGCAATAATCAGTAAATTCAGTAAGGTCAGCTCTCTACACCAAGCTATGCCACTTTATGTTCTATTGACTTACTGCTTTACATCATCTTTAGCCATGTAAGTAAGTATAAAAATAACAAAAAAGTTCTTCTCTGCTAAAAACCATTAAACATGTATTTTATAAATCCTTCTAAGAAATTCTTATTTAAAAAAATTAACAATTATTTTAAATATAAAATTATTTCGCTCGATGTTAACTAAATATTTCAAAGTTTTTTAAATAATTCGGATTTTCTTTATTATTATTTATTATTATCTATGTACATTGACAACCCATCACGAGAAAACACAACAACCGCCACTCCTTACAGATACGAACTGACCTCTCTCTGTAAAATGTGTTTAAAAATTCTTTTTGTATCCCGGGGCGAATTAAGCCCTAATTCCAGGTCAAAAATATATTTCAAACTGGAACATGCTGGATCGGTAAGAACGACAGTTAGGCCTAAAGTTTAGGCTTAAATTTAGATAAGCCTTTTTTATTATTCCAGGGCTATTTTAAGCCTAATACCAGGTCAAAAGGTAATTTCCGTATAGACAAAATCGAGAATCAAGTGTTATTATTATTTATAAATATATTTCAAACTGAAACATGCTGATCGGTAAGATCCTTTAAGAAGGAAATGCTTTCCTCTCTTGTGAGTGGACGGAGTAAATCTTATCGCTATATGACCTCGTATGTGATTAGTCGAGAATTATTTTTTGTTTTTACGTATGTAAAAACATGTTTCTTCATATCCTGAGCTTCGTTTATTTAAACTCCTAACATACATGTAAATATTTATTTAAATAAGAAAGTAAAAAATAAGGATAATAAAAACTTTACTATATAATTGGAAATTTAATAATCAAATTTAATAATAATTATCTTACAGTAATTTATATAGAATATATATATATATATATATAATATATATATATATAATTATATATAATATAATATATATATATATATATAAATATTAATATTAAATATTATATATATATAAATACTGGTAAGATAAATAAATTACTGTAAGATAATGATTATTAAATTTCTAATTATTATAGTAAAGTTTTATTATCCTTATTTTTACTTTCTAATAAATATTTACATAGTAAGAGTTTAAAATAAACGAGGCCCCAGTTCAGGATATGGAAAAAACATGTTTTACATACGTAAAACCAAAAAAGCGATAAAAATAATTCTCGACCAATCAACATACGAGGTCATATAGAGATAAGGATTACTCCGTCCCCTCACAAGAGAAAGGTAAACATTCCTTCTTACCTGCTTAAAGGATCTTACCGATCCAGCATGGTTCATTTTGAAAATATATTTTTATTAAAGATAAAATTTTAAACAAATTTGGGGAAATTTTTTAACAATTCTTGTCTATACTGGAAATACCTTTTGACCTGTATTAGGCTTAAATCAGCCTGATACAAAAAGGCTTATCCTAAATTTTAAGGCCTAAATTTAGGCCTAACGTAGTTATTGCACCACATTTTACAGAAAAAGTCAGTATTGAAATATATTTTGACCTGGAATTAGTTCTAAATCGCCCCCCGGGATACAAAAAAGATTATCCTACAACACATTTTACAGAGAGAGGTCAGTTTCGTATCTAGTAAGGGTGCGGGTTGTTTGTGTTTTCTCGTGTGGGATTGTCAATGTACATAGATAATAATTAATAATAATAAAGAAAATCCGAATTATTTTAAAAAACTTTGAAATATTTTATTAGTTAAACATACGACCGAATAATATTAAATGTAAGTGAAATATTGTTATGTTTTAAATAAGAACTTAGAAAGATTTTTAATAAAATACATGTTATGTTAGCAGAGAAGAACTTTATTTGTTATTTCTATACTTTATTACCATGCTAAAGATGAATGTAAACAGCAGTAAAGTCAATAAACATAACGTGCATAGCTTGGTGTAGAGGGTGCTAGGGGCTGACCTTACTGAATTTACTGATTTTATTGCTTTAAGGTACGTAAAATATATGTATTTAATAAAATTCATAAAATTTAGTAAAAGTTATTTTAAAACTTGATAGTTATAAAATTTATAAACAAAAAGTATTAACAGTAATAATAATAAATTCTTTGTTCAAAGATAATGAGTGATTTATTATAGAAGTTTTAAGAAACTTTGAAATAATTTTAGTTATATTGAATGAGTAATATAAATGTTCGTGTTTAATTAAAACATAAAATGTTTAAAAATTATACTTATATGTGTGTAAGTAAATCTCCGTGTGTAAGTAAATCTGTGTTGAGCAGTGTAACGTTAAATCGTGTGTGTGTAAGGTGGAAAATGTAAGATAAAATTTTCTGTGTGTGGAGTTGTAAAGTAAAATCTTGTGAGTGTAAATAAATCTGCGTGTGTAAGTAAAGCTGTGTGAGTGTGCGTGTGCTGTGTGTGTATAAGTGTAAATGGTAAGTGTCTATGGCTAAGTAGTGTCATACGTGAACTGTGTGTATGTTGTCATAGTGAATGTGTTTTAGAAGTGGAATGTGTGTGTTTCTGTGTGTGGCTGTGGGTGTGACCCGCGTGTGTATTAAGTTTAAATGTAAGTGTTCCTTTTTTTTTATGGGTAAAATGTAAGTGGCATAGGAATGTGTGTATAAGTTCATATGAATGTTGTTCTTAATTTCTGTAGCAATAGTGTTAGTGTAAATGATATAAATATAACTAATAAAAATAAAAATTTAACTGAATACCATTATAAAATAATAAAAATAATAATAAAAAATTAAATTTAATAATAAAATAATAAAAAGTATAAAAACCAAAATAAAAAAACAAATGTTAATAATATATGAGTTAAAACAGTAAAACATATGAGTTAAAGCAGAAAGCCAGAAAGTTAAAGCAGTAAAGCAGGAAAAGTTAAAGCAGAAAGTTAAAGCAGTAAAGCAGAAAGTTAAAGCAGAAAGCGTTAAAAACAAAAACGCATTGACTAATGCCCTTAGGATGTTAGGTAACAACCTTCTAGATTATGATACGCTTTAAGGTATTGTAATGTAATGTGAGTTAAAGCCAGTAAAAGCAAGAAGTTAAAAGCAGTAAAGCAGAAAGTTAAAGGAGTAAAGCAGTAAAACAAACGCGTACTTAATCCCTTAGGTGTTAGGTTGAACACCTCTATTTGATTTAGCTGATACTGCTTTAAGTATGATATGTATGTGAGTATTAAAGCAGTAAAGCAGGAAAGTTTAAAGCAGTAAAAGCAGAAATTTAAAGCATAAAGCAAAGTAAAACAAAAGCATAAATCCCTTACGTGTTAGGTAACACCTCTGGATGATTTACTGATTTACTGCTTTAAGGTATGTAATTGTTAATGTTTTAATAAAATTTCGAACATTGTAGTAAAATAAAATGGTTATATAATCAGACACTCTGGTTTTTCTTCTACATACAATTTTTAAAAATTAAAAAGTATTAGTAAATATAAAAGAGTCTGTAATAAGTTACAGTTTTAGGTTCGCGAAAATGTTTTTAATTAAAAATGTTTAAGTATGACATAAAAATGAATGACTCATAGGATATTTGAAAAGAAAATTCCTTGAAATGTTTAAGTATGAAATAAAAATGAATGACTCGTAGTAATATATATAATTTTTCATTCGTTGCGGGGATATTGGCGCCTGAAAACACAATCGGCGCACGCGGCGGGCGGGTGTAATATTGCGCCTGCGGGCGCACGCGGCGGGCACGGGAACGCGGCGGGTCGCACACCCGGCGGTGCGGGTTGACAGCCTTTCGCGCGGAGGCGCATGTGGCGCCTGGTTGTTCAGGCTATGACTTAGGGAAAGAACACCTCAGATAATTAATCAATGTTCTTTGTGTAGGTAGAAAAGGTTAGAAAGTAATCAAAAAGATGATTCAATGCATAGTGAGAATGTAGTCATCAATATACGACGGTATCAAAGGATGCGTCGATCAAGATGAGTCATGCAAAGAATGAATATCCTTCAAGTTTAGGGCACAAGCTGACATTTAATGCTGAGCATCAATGCTGAGGCATCAAGTTGAGGCAGTCAAAGTGTGAGTCATCAAAATAATCATCAAGTTAGTGTGAGTGTAAACGTGAAGTGTATCTAAGCAAACCAAAGCCGTGTGGGTGTGAGTGCAAGTGTATATGTAATTAAGTTGTCTTATGTTTAATGTAAGCGGCTTATAACGTGTTCATAGTGGTATTAAGTTCATAGTGAATGTGTGTATAAGTGTCATAAGGATGTGTGTTGTGTAGGTGTGTGTGGCAGGTAATATATATATATAATATAGGCTATAAGTGATAGAAAAAGACTAACTCAAGTAGGAAGGCATCCTAGCAGGTTGTAATATACACCAATCGGATCCTCATACCTTATAACCTAGGGGTAGACACCCATATCTAGGGCTATATGGGCTCAAGGGGAGGCTAGAAAAGCTTAAAAAAAGTGCACTCAGTTGGGCACCTATGTTGGCCACTCACTTGGCACTATGTCGCACTCACTGGCACTCACATGGCACTCACTTGGCACTCATTGGGACTCACTTGGCACCCACCTGGCACTCACCTGGCACTCATCTAATACTCAATACGAACACTAATAGAACACCATTAGGTACTTCTACCGGTGATTGGAACCATCAAACGCCATCAAGGTTAAGCGGGAAAGTCAAAATTGACCCTGGTATATGACAGGTCAAGGCTGAAATATCATGGTCAAACAAGGTTAATACACAAAAAGGGCTAAAGTCCAAAGGGAAAGGATAAAAATTTGACCGTGGGCGCAAAATTGACCCATGGAAGACCAAAGTTGGTCGCATGTGTTTGAACACTGAGATATAAGTGTAAAATGTAAGTGCCTATGGGAAAATGTAAGTGTTATAGTGAATAAGTTGTCATAGTGAACTGTGTGTATAAGTCTGTAAGTAAGTGTGTGTTTGTGTGTGGGTAAGTGTGTGTGTGTGTGTGTGTGTGTGTGTGTGTAGCGTGTTCAAGTTTAGGACCGAAATATGTGACGGGGGGGACACGAGTGGCCAAAAAATTGGCGTGGCCACAAAATTTGACACCATGGTATATGGCAAGGTAAAGTCCGAAATATCATCAAAAACGGATCATAGTCAAACAAGTTAAAGACATCAAAAAAGGGCTAAAGCCCCTAAAGGAAGGACAAAAATTACCGTGGCCAAAATGACCCATGGTATATGCAAGGTCAAAGGCCGATATCACGGTCAAACAAGGTAAAGACATCAAAACGGGCTAAGCCTAAAGGGTAGCCAAAATACCGTGGGCAAAAAGACCCATGTATATTGGCAAGGTTAAGCCGAAATATTCATGGTCAAACAAGGTTAAAACATCAAAATGGAAGACCAAAGGGTTAGCCAAAAAATTAGGGTTGCCAATGGGCCAAAATTGACCCCATGGAAGACCAAAGGGTGGTCGAAAATTAGGGTGGCGCGTACGTACACGGTTGCTGACGCAAACCGTTGGCGCAAACCCTTGCTTCGAAAGGGTGCCAAAAAATTAGGGTTGACCAAAAATATTAAGGTTGCCCAAAAATTAGGGTTCTCAAAAAATTTGTTCTCAAAAAATTAGGGTCTCAAAAAATTAGGGGGCCAAAATGGACCCATGGAAGACCAAAGGGTTGGTCGAAAAAAGGTCAAAGGCCCAAAAAGGTAAAGGCCCAAAAAGGTCAAGGTCAGTGTAAAAAATTCGAGCTCAAAAAAGGTCGCGGGTCAGAAAGGTCAAAAAAAAGGTCGCGGTCATTTTCGTCCGGAATGGGTATGTACAATCGAATTACTACTCATGTCCATTGAAATTGACCCGAGTACCCGAGTCGGACTCTCTCTCTCTCTCTCTTCCATCTCTCCTCTCTCTCTCTCTTCTCTCCTCTCTTCTCTCTCTCTCTCTCTTCTCTCTCTCTCTCTTCTCTCTCCTCTCTCTCCTTTCTCTCTCTCTCTCCTCTCTCTCTCCTCCTCTCTCTCTCTCTCTCTCGGCTCTCTCTCTCTCTCTTTCTCTCTCTGCCTCTCTCTCCTCTTCTCTCTCTTCTCTCTCTCTCGTCTCTCTCTCTCTCTCTCTCTCTCTCTCTCGCTCTTCTCCTCTTCTCTCTCTCTCTCTCTCTCTTCTCTCTCTCTCTCTCTCTCTCTCTCTCTCTCTCTCTCTCTCTCCTCCCTTCTCTTCTCTCTTTCTCTCTCTTTCTTCTTTGCTCTCTCTCTCTCTCTCTCTCTCTCTCTCTCTCTCTCTCTCT